>OX421497.1:6374190-6574190 GCA_949126835.1 Anisus vortex
TCTATATATATAAAAAGACAGTGTTAAGCCCCGCGAGGATCCCCATTGGTCAATTTGAAAACACGTGTGTCACTGACCTATCTAGGCCTAGCCCAATATACCGTCTAATAATTTTTCATATCGGACATGTGTCTTCGATAGCTCAGTGGTAAACGTAGTGGACTGCTATACGGGGATCGTGTATATGAATGTCCTGGGGATCGCAGATTTAAATGTCTTATGGATCGCATATATGAATGTCCTGGGGATCGCAGATTTGAATGTTCTGGGGATTGTATATATGAATGTCCTGATGATCACATATCTGAATGTTCTGGGGATCGAACTTTTGATTTGTATTGGGATAGCTGTTCTGGATAGTCAGTGGATAGTCAGTTGAATAAAAAGTGCGTCTTACTAAAACACCAATATGTATTTTAAATCCTAGCACTGTGATTCCAAGATATTTGTCTGTTAATCGGGTTAATAATTATAAAAAAACAACAACAACAAAAAAAACCCAGAAAAACCAACAACAAAGTAGCGCGCGTTTTATACTTGAATAATAAGTATAACCTAGCCAGATCAGATGAGGGGATTGAGTAGAAAGTAAAAAACCCAAGTCGCCTCTACTTTTTCCTTACTCATGTCAGCTACACATAAATAATAATAATAATAATAATAATAATATTTGGATAGCGCTGCCAACAAACATAATGTAAGCTCAGAGCGTGTTTAACATACAACTAAGAATACGGATATTACCCTAGGCCAGGTGACAGAGCTAAATTGATGATTAAAAAAGACAAAACAAATAAATGTAGTATTTACCGACCCAACCCATAAATAAGACAGTACCCACAGACACCCTTCAGACCCACAGTTAGAAAAAAAAAGAAGAAATCTCATGCTATAGGGGCATCATGATTCGAACCCGAGGCCTTCGGTATGTCAAGAACACCGCGCCCCACCCTGTTATTCACCGAGGCTTGATAATGAAACGATTGCATGCATACGTCAAGAACTCTTGTACTCAATTTACACTGACCCCCTCATCACAACCCACCCGGTCCTTAGTTTTGCTTTGGTTCATTAGCTAGTTTCATTGAGAACTTATATCTAACTCAAATCCAAATACTCTTGAGACGAACTCGCGCGCAAAAGTGCAATCAAAATTGCAGGATTTTTGACAGGAAGTGAAGTCACACTTCCGTGCATCCCCCTGTCTCACCAACCCTTTCCAACTTTTTAAAACTGTCCTCACAAAAACAAAATGTCGGTAGGTTCTACTAATGATCGCTTGCCTCCCGTTAGCATGGAACTATGCAATTTGAAGATTTAGATCAAACAGACGCTAAGAAGTGCTACCTTGTGAATGGCACTTCGGTGCATTTAATCTGATAGTGTCTGTTCACTTTACATTTTCGTCCCTGATTATTCCTTTTTGTTTTGTTTTAGTCGATGTTATCCTGAAATAGAAAACACCACTCTCGGTTCTTTAATATTAAAAAGTTACAGTCACGTTTCGGCAATTAGACTTCTCTTTATAAAAAAAAAAAAAGTAAATACCAATGTCCGAAACAATGTTGAAATCGAAAAAATGGGTCTTTCTAACTTTGATCTAAATATAAAAAAAGTACTAAATCCAGACGTGTGCGCAGATTCCTATCTTTTAAAAATCAAAACCAGGTCGCTTCGTCTTTGATAGTTTTTTAATTTGTGTGTGAATGTGTGTAGGCCTATGCGTGTGTGTGCGAGTGTGTGAGTTTGAGGCTGCGGCGGGTTGACAGGAAATGCTATAGCCCACCAGGTATAAGGGTTAAAGTTCCATCAAAAGAAAGCGTTGGTTGAAACCAAAAAAAAAAAAAAAAACCTATTCTTTTGGACACAAAAATAAATTTTTTAATATTATAGACCTCGGTTCCCCCCTAAAAAAGGGGGAGGGTCAAATTTAAGATGGATTTGCACGCGCCTACTCTACAAAAATGCTACCCTGAAAATCAAGAGAAGGAAAAAAAAAGCAAAGAAACGAAACAAAAAATAGGACGAACGTTCGATGCAATAGATACGGAGTTTCAGTTCTGAAACAATAAGTGGTTTTATTTTAGTTTCAATTTTATTTTAAACTGTTGCGTGTCAATTAAAAGCTTCACTTTGTTCATTTTCTTTTTGTTTTTTTTTAAAGTAAAAACTTGACAACGCCCAAACTATTTTTTTTTTTGCAATGAACAATGTAGGCGTACTCTCAAACACAGTTTTATAACGGTTGATCCTGAGAGTGTGTGTGTGTTGGAGGCGGAGGGAGTAATAATGAGCGACGCCGGAATTAGGTTGTTCTGATTTGACTTAACGTCTTTCGTTTTTATGGCCCACACAATCCCCTAGTATGCCGTGTCCACAGAAACCTGTGAACGCTGTTTCACCGGCCCTGTGGATCAATTTGGTCCGACGGGTGCTTTACTTTACATACTTTTTGTTGAAATTGTTTTTTGTATTGAGGAGGAAAAAATGTTATGTTGATGTGGGTGTGTGTGTGTGGGGGGGGGGGACAAATTAAAACAGAGGCATAGCCAAAGGGGGGAGAGGGCAGGGCGTAGGCTACATAATATATCACCAGGCGTCTGAATGAGGCTTACAACGATACGTCGTTTTAATGTTATTGGACATGAAGAGGGCGGATTTGTGTGCGGGGGGGGGGGGGGCGCAAAATGTATAGTTAGTCCACCCCCCCCCCCCGTTTCAAAATATCCTGGTTATGCCTCTGCATATAAAATGACTTATAATTGCAAGAATCTGATTGACACGGAGTCAATGTTAAACGTTTTTGACCACTTTAATGGCGTAAGCACAAGGTGACCTTGCATGGGATAGGAAGGGACAATATATATTTTTTTAACCTTATTAACAACACTTTGTTAAAACTACTTTTTGGGGTTTATCACACAGCTCGTCTTCCCTTAACAAGTTTTACAGACGTTCCTTCTATATAGAAAATTATTACGTCCACTAGGCCCAAAAAAAACTCCTGCAGGGCGGCAGGTAGCCTATTGGTCGGCGGCAGGTATAGAACCCGCGACGTGTTGGTTGACAGTCCGCAGGACCAGCCGTCTTTTTATTCTACCCGCACCAGATAAGTTCATTAACTATTTTATTTGCATAACTTAGCCCCTGTAAAAAAAAAATTATTTGAACAAATAACACAACATAAAAGAAAACAACAATAAACAAGCAAAGTTGCCTATGAATTGATAGGATTTTCATTCATACATATAAAATAATATTTGCCGTTTTTTTTAGTTTTTTGTTCGGTTTCGGTAGGGCTCTTCTTGCCGATTTTATACTGACGGATTATGGTGCTAGGAACCTACCAAAGCAAAGGATTTGTAGGTAGCGTGGCCGAGCGGTCTAAGGCGCTGGTTTAAGGCACCAGTCTCTTCGGAGGCGTGGGTTCAAATCCCACCGCTGCCAATTGCTTTTTGTTCCAAGTCCATTTTTTTATTATTTTTTTTTTTAAAGTCTCAAATTTGGATGCACTCTCTCTAAAAATGACGTCAAGAGATTAAAGCAAATTTTAACTCTTCCCCACATCGTCACAGGTCGTCACAAAATCTCAAGACACGTATGCCTACGTTAGGCCAATCATACACACACTTGACTTACTTATGACACATTTATTTGCATTCCTTACGGAACAAAGAGCCACAGCAACAAGGCTCCAATGCATTCTGTTCTGTGCAGATTTCCTTAGTTCACCCCAAGTCATGGCGCATTGTTTCATTATTTCCTCGCACGATCTTCTCCACGTTGTCCTGGGCCTGCCCAGCTTTTCTTTTGGCCCTCTGGGTTTCACTGTTGACAAAGATCTGAAGTCAACGTGCTGGACAACGTGTTTGTGTTTCGCCAGGTTTCTGTGCCATTATAACAAGACTGACTTGACATTACGGTTTAATTTAAAGACATTTTTTTTCAACCAAGTGTAAACAAAAATTAGCTTAAAACTATTTTAGAATGCTATTGTCGTTTTGTGCCTCCATCGGCAAAAACCTTGTTTAAAACTATTTTAGAATTGTCGTTTCGTTTTTATGAGCGCGCTGAGGATGCTTGCATTAGCATGGAGTAAGGCGCTATATAAATGACCAATTAATTAATTAATTATCATATATTTTGTATGCCACGGGCAAGGAAGCTTTTTTTTACAGGTCCAACACACACAAGACGTTAGTGGCATTTGTTATCGGTTGTAAAAAAACAAACAGTGTTGATGTGAACAATAGCACATCCAGCACACGATATTTTAATAATTGGTTTGCAATTGTGTATTGATGCATTGCCCAGTGGGGTTGTGACATTTTGAAGGTGTTTCCCTATCGAAGGCTTTGGCTTTCCACGTAACTTTGGTTGGCGAAGCGCGCTCAATGCAATCAAAGTCGATATTTAATATTAGGTATATAAAAATAATAATAATGCAATTTCGTCTAAGTGGGCCTAACGATTTAAATATTGGGTGAATATAGAGCCAAAATTGGGTGCTGTTAGGTTTAAATATTGGGTGAATATTGGGCCAATAAAGTGTAGCCTACTGTTAGGTTTATTAACAAACAAAACAAAGAAAGACAAATGTAACAAAAAACGTGAAATTAAAATGCCCCCTTTTTACTCCCTATATATTAACTCGTACTGTCGGTCTGTCTGTCTGCTTGGTTGCTTGCTTGCGTGGAAAACTTTGCATTTTTCGACCACTTCCCGTCGACAATAGAGCTGAAACTTGGGAAGCAGACTTGTTGCGACTAACAATACATTCTATCAAATTTTCAGCATCATAGCCTTTGGAATAGTCACTAATATCTTCGACCGATTTGTGAATCGAAGAACATTTTACGTAAAACTTGGCTGCCTCTACCGGAAGAGACGGAAGTAAATAAACTTTTCGGATATGTTCGTTTTTACGAAATAAATAGAATGAAAACGACACAATGTAGCCGAAACAAAGCGAGTTATATTTATATGGTTTTTGCGGGCTAAAGCTAGAAAAAAAAAGGATGCGCAAAATTTTAGTGTGGAAATTCATAAGGTATAATATCACCATAGACTATAATATACATGGACCGCTTGCTTTAGTATTTCTGCTATATGATGACTTGAAACACTGATGATCGGAATTCCCGATTCTAAATAACGTAATTGCTATACAGGAAATAAAGTTATTGAAATACAAGTTCCATTTTATTTAATCGCCTTGATTTTCTCAATGAAAAATTAAAATCGAAAGTTGTACAGAGCGGAAACATTTATAGATCAGTGTTGTGTGCGCACGGAAAAGAACATAAGATCTAAAAATAGAGCAGGCGGTCCATCTTATCATAGTCAATGATAGGCCTTAAAGTATTCATTTAAAGTCGAAAAAAATGCGATTTAATAAAACGGAACTTGTATAACAATTAGGCTACTTCATTTAAGAATCGGGAATTGCAACAAAAAAAAAAGATAATAGCATTAAAAACTAAAGCAAGCGGTCCATGTATATTATAGTCTATGATATCACCTATATTTATTTTAATCTATTAAAAAAAAAGGATACAAATTATGTTCACGGAAATCAGAATGCGGAATTGTTATAATTAGATAGAGTCTATGTATTTGCCGACATTACCGATTCGAAATTTTAGTGTAGAAATTCATAAGGTATGATATCAAACAAAGGGAGTATAATAAAAAAAATTGTTTTTATGGGTTAGTTTTTTTATTTTTCATATTATAGATCAAATAGGGGCTAGATTAAAATTTTGGTTTCGGTCATTTATTTATTGTGTGAGGAAAATCAGCCCGTGTACGAAGGGGCACAACTCAGTTAATTCATCTCAGAGGGGCATTAAAACGTTATTACCTCCTCTCTGTTTACTAGTTTTTAATTTTTATCGAATGTATTTATATAATATATATTATTAAAACTTATCGTGCATTCATGGGCGTCTGCATATATTTATCTAGTATGTGAACTTATCTAAAATATTTTTCGAGATGAAGAGGTATCACATTTTAACTAATACATTTTAACTAATCACAATCAAATTTATGTTGACGTGGCGGTGGTAGCCTATTCACCTATTCCAATATTATTATGAATAAGTTTGCACTTAAATATACGAGGTCTTTTTAAATAATTAAAATGGTAGCGAAATCGTGGAATTAGGAGAGGGCTTTCCAACTTAAAATGAAAAATTTAATGTTCATCTAATAAGCATAGGCCTACCATAATAAATTGTCATTTTTTTTATTGTTCACAATAAATAATTATAAAGTAAATATGCGAAGCATATTCATAACTCCATTTGGCTTCGAGCTTTTTATATTCCCAGCTGTGTTGATTAAAACATGGCGGACACCATTAAGAACATGCGTCAAGAGCTGAAAAAGATTAAACTTGAATTAACGCAAGAAAATATCAGCGATGCTGGTAATTATTAATTTATATTAGTAATATTTTATCAAAACCATAATTTCATTTATAAATATTTGAAAATGTATTGATGTTACACTGTTGTAGTGTAATTGTTGATAGCCTAGCCTAGACTTTCAAAGTTTTTGTCACACCTGGCTAGTGTGAGTGTGGTCTCTGGTGTCAGCAGTCCAGTGCCAGTGTTGAAAGTTGAACTGTGTGTGTACCGAAATTATAATTGGGCTCATTAAGGGTAGTTGTTTACCTGCGTTAGCCCACGAGTTTTGGGGTGTTATAGGGTTTTCAAATATTAGGTATGTGTGAATCCTACTTTTTAATTCATTTTTTTTGGTCCCAAATGCTGTTCCGGGATTTTGAACTTCTGCTATATGATGGGTATGCTTATAGGGAATATGTAAATTTAATTAACAATATTTTACATTGAGCTGAGTTGTTTCATAAACATTACTATTTTAACCAACTTTGTTTGTGTTTATTGTTTACAGTTTTCGTTTTTTTAATGTTATTTTGTTGTATTGAAAATTGTGTTACATTTCAAACTTAAAATGAATATTGAAGATATTCTTTTTTTTTTATAAAACCTTTTCTTTATCTTTTTAAAACATGTTTCCTCTCTACCTGCCAAATTTCATCACAACCATCATGGTCGCACATATTCAAATTCACGTCCCAAAATTGTAATCGACTGTCCGTATCTTAGCTCATTGACGCCATATTGGCATATTTGGGTCACTTAGGGGGGAAGAGGGAGCCACGTGACTTTTTTCTTAAAAAGGATTGGTTGAACTTTCCAAGTGCACTGCCGTATATATCTTTATAATTTTAATTATTACTAGTAAGTGAGCTTCAGTTTTTCCTCTTTGTCTTTGTTACTAAAATTTCGTCACGAAAAAATTCATAACTTTTTTATTTATGATCTGATTTTAATGAATGATATACTGTTGGCATCGTCTCTTTGAGCCATTTCCAATGATATATAGCAAGATATATTTATCAATTTGAAATTTTCATCACAGATACCTACAAATATCCATGGTCCATGGCAAATTCATACGAATCAAGTCATTAAATGTCTCGCAAACGATATTGAGGCTTAGGAAAAAATATAAAAAAATATTTTTAAACACGATGTTTTAGTTTTTTTTTCTATTAAATTAACATAAACAACGCCATTTTGGCATTTTTGTCTTGTGACTTCATAGGAGAAGAGTTACCACCCCTAACCTATAAAACTAACCGATACTATAACTAGGCCTATAACCATGCATGAAATTTTAATAGCGCTTGGTTTGTATCGGTTAGTTTATATAGGGTAGGGATGGAAACCCCTTGACGACAATGTTTTATGCTATCTTAATAGTAAAAAATACTAATAAAAATATTTTTTTTCAAAGTCTAAATATCGTTTGCGAGACATTTAATGACTTGATTTGTCCGATTTTTGCATGGATCTTAAAGAATATTTCACAGAGAAATAAAAAACTTGTGGGCTAACGCAGGTAAACAATTACCCATATATATATATGCAATATGGCATTGTGGGATAAAATAGTAAATAAACAAAAGAGGAAGGTAAATAAAAAACAAGTTACTTTTCATTTTAAAAATAAAAGTTAAAGTTGAATTCTTGTTGCTAAAAAAAAGTCACAAAAGCCTGGCTGGATAATCTCTATTGGTGTGGACGAATGGTTAAAATGGATGAAAACTTTTTTATTTTTTGTTTGAAACAATAATGGCAATTTTGTATTTTAGAGATAAAGACGTTAAAAAAGAAAAGGAGAAAAATAAAGGCCCAATTAGCTGCTGCCAAATCTCTGAAAAGTGATTCCAATAGTAAGTATTATTTTGATGAAATGTAGGAATAAGTATAAATTGTGTACACTTTTTTGTTTGTTTTATTAATGTTGTGAAGCATGATTAGGTCGAGGTTTGGAAGAATTTATTTCTCTTTCCAACACTAATATTTTATAAACTGTTTGCTTTTTTAATTTCAGATGATTGCATTAATGGAGATTCTGTGGAGGTTGAACAGGACGGGAGCGGCGATGAAGATGAAGCAGAAGCAGGGACGGAAGAAGACGAATCCATGAATGTGGACTCGGCCGCTCCTCAGAGTGTTGTCTCCCCAGCTCTTAGCGACACGTCGTTTGCAGGTCTAGCTGAGAAAGTCAGCGAACTGACCCTGAACGGGGTAGCAGACATGGGTTTTACGCACATGACAGAGATTCAGTACAAGGCCATCCCGTATCTTTTAGAAGGAAGGTAGGTCTTTTTAAAAAATGATAAATGTAGTTCTGGTCTAATGTATCTAATATTCAATATTTATACTGTAATAATTGTCGACATTTTTAGAAGTTTTGTTTTTTAATTGACAGAGATTTGATGGGTGCTGCTAAAACAGGCAGTGGTAAAACTTTAGCTTTTCTCATCCCTGCTATCGAGCTGGTGTACAAGTGCAACTTTATGCCTCGCAATGGGACCGGGGTGATTGTCATATCCCCGACTAGAGAACTCTCCATGCAGGTATATGAGCTTGCCATTTGTCATTAGTTGCTATGGTAAAGTTTTGTCTATTGTTAAGCTATTTTTAGAACGTTGAAGCTTTACTTACAATTATATGCCTTGTTTTGTTTTTAAAGACATTTGGTGTATTGAAAGAACTCTTGAAATATCACCATCACACATACGGACTGGTGATTGGGGGAACCAACCGCGGCGATGAAGCAAAGAAGCTTTCTAAAGGGATAAATATTCTAGTGGCCACACCTGGCAGATTACTTGATCATTTGCAGGTAACAGGACACAAAAATTTGTTTAATTTACATTAAGTTTGATGGTTTATTGTAGCATTATCAGTTTAATCATTATTAGTGGCTACTGCACTATTGTCGTATAGATTTATAAAAATGGACTATTTACACATCAACAAACACAGCCTAATGTAGAATGGATTGATAATCTTACAATTATACATAAATATGAATGATTTTAATGCAATAAATGTTGGAATTAAATTGGAGACTCTGGACACCAATACATTGCTAGCAAATTTTTGATATAAACTCATTGATCTGCCATTGTGTTCTGGGGTGTCATTGGTTGTTGGGTGACATAGTTATTGAAAGAATTGTATTCAGGTAAGAAGTAAACCACAGTACCGCTTCTTAATTATGATAGCCTATTTTGTTTATACACAATTTGAAGAAAATATCAGAAAATAATTTATGAAGGACACTGGTGTAAGACTAAAGAGCTTATGAACAACTGTAACTCAGCCACGGTTAACCAGATAGATTTCAACTGGAACTCAGTCACGGTTAACCAGATAGATTTCAACTGTAACTCAGCCATGGTTAACCCGATAGATTTCAACTGTAACTCAGCCACGGTTAACCAGATAGATTTCAACTGGAACTCAGCCACGGTTAACCAGATAGATTTCAACTGGAACTCAGCCACGGTTAACCAGATAGATTTCAACTGTAACTCAGCCACGGTTAACCAGATAGATTTCAACTGGAACTCAGCCACGGTTAACCCGATAGATTTCAACTGTAACTCAGCCACGGTTAACCAGATAGATTTCAACTGTAACTCAGCCATGGTTAACCAGATAGATTTCAACTGTATGGAAAATCTATGCTATAAACACTTTTTCAGCTATATATACTGCCCTACTAACATAACAAACCAATGAGGGTTTAATCCCCACTCAGGTCTTTTTAGTGAGTTTTACAGCTGAAGTTGTTCTGTTTTTCTGTCTTCCCAATTTGTAAACATTTAACCAAGTGTATTATATTTAATGTTGACCTCTGTTCAAACTGGGGGCACGATAGCCGAGCGGCAGCGCTTTCGACTGGCGAGTCGTAGGTACCGTGTTCGAATCCTGGTGCAGGCTAGGATTTTTTCCTGGGTCTGGTGGGTCATTCCTGAGTCTACCCAGCTCTGATGGGTACCCGACTTTAGTTGGGGTAAAGTAAAGGCGGCTGTGCATAGTGCTGGCCACACGATCACCTCGTAAGCCGTGGCCACAGAAACTGGTGAACATTGCTTCATTGGACCTATGGATCAGTTCGGTCCTGCGGGTACTTTACTTTTTACTTTACTGTTCAAACTGATGGGGCAAGGTGGCAGAGCGGCAGCGCCTTTGACTGGCGTACTGAAGTTCCTGGGTTTGAACTCTGTTGAAGGCTAGGATTTTTTCTCTGCCAGCTCTGATGGGTACCTGACATTAGTTGGGGTAAAGTAAAGGCGGCTGGGCATCGTGCTGGCCACACATCCTCTAGTATGTCGTGGACACTGAAGCTGGTGAAATCTGTTTCCCCGGCCTTATGATCAATTTGGTCTGACATGTGCTTTACTTCTGTTCAAACTGATCCGCAGAACACAAAGGACTTTTTGTTCAAGAATCTTCAATGTCTGATCATAGACGAGGCTGACAGAATTCTAGACATGGGTTTTGAGGAAGAAATGAAACAAATAATTAAGTTGTTGCCAAGTAAGTGACCCTCCTCAACGTTTTTTTTTTTTTTAAACTTCATGCAATAGTAAAAGCAACACACTTTACTCAAAAGAAATGAAAACATTTTGTCACAAGGAATGAGATTTACTATTTTGATTTCTCAAGTTATCTCTGTGTTCAAACAATTAATAGTTCTCTTCTCCTGTGAATATTTTTGTGTGATATAGAAAAGCGTCAAACGATGTTGTTCTCCGCCACACCAACCAGGAAGACTGAGGATTTGGCCAGAATCTCTTTGAAAAAGGAACCTTTTTATGTTGGCGTAGATGATAAGAAACAAGATGCTACAGTGGAAGGTCTTGAGCAGGTGAGTTCCTCATGGGCAGTACGTTACGTCCTGTTGAATGAATACCGAAAAAAATAACATTGATATTTAGTCCTCTTAAAATGCCAATGGGTTTTCCAAATCTAACCTTTCACTTTAAGTTTTAGGTATATGCTAGATAAATACAGTGGTACCTCGGGTTACGAACAAATCAGGTTATGAACAACAGCTTTGAAAATTTGTTGTCTCGGGTAATATGCCTCGGGTTATGAATGGAAGTGAGAAAGAGCAAGGTTTAATGTTGGAGAAAGAATGACCGCGAACAGTACAAACGAAGGTCACGCAGTACTAGCAATGCTTAGCTCCAGCCTAAAAGCCCAGATTGTCTCTAGTTCATCAATTTCAGTGTTTCGGGTCATGGAACAAGTTCTGGAATGAATTAAGGTTTTAAACTGAGATGCCCACTGTAATTAAATATATATTCTAAGCTTTGTGTTGGCTTTTCTAATCCTATTTATTTTAAATTTAAAAGGTTATTTTGGCTCTATTATCTTTGCTTATCTACTATGGTCCTTCTGTTAATTTCCAGTTTTACTTCTGAAATTCTATTTGAAAATATTTGTTTTGATGTTGTCCCCCAAAATAATTGTGTATATATTTTGTTCAACTCCACAGGGCTACGTTCTGTGTGAACCAGACAAAAGGTTTCTTCTCCTATTTACATTTTTAAAGAAGAACAAGAAGAAGAAGATCATGGTGTTCTTCTCCTCTTGTATGGCCGTCAGATTTTACAGTGAACTTTTAAATTACATTGACCTGCCAGTCATGTGTATACATGTAAGTCTTTAAACAACTTCTCTTGTGTTTATAGGAGCGGCAGCGCATTAGACTGGTGTGTCCTAGGTTTGAATCTTGGTGCAGGCTAGGATATTTTTCCTGTGAATGGAGGGTGTCCCTGAGTCTACCCAGCTCTGATGGGTACCTGACCTTGGTTGTGGTAAAGTAATGGCAGTTGTGCATAGTGCTGGCAACACAATCATCTAGTATGCCGTGGCCACTGAAACTGGTGAAAGCTGCTTCACCGGCCATATGGATCAATTTGGTCTGACTGGTAATTTAGATGCACAATGAATGGAGGGGCCGATGTAAAGAAGGCACCATTCATCCTTCCTTCACTGGACATTTACAGCTGTCAGCTTCTCTCACTGTCTACATTTTTAGGCTCATTGGATAATTTAGATTTATATGTTACAGCCCATATTATTAATCCTTTTGTGTTGGTCTCAGTCCAAGGGGAATAACACTTGATGACTAAATCATGGGTCATAGCACAATTTTTTTATATTCTACTTAAATATATTATAGAGGTCAAATTCAAATTATCTTGGAAAATAATGTTTCTTTTGTTTTTTTAGTGTAAAATGTCAGTATGTGTTTATTTGATGTTGTGTTAAGAGATGCATTTTAAGCATGAAAAAGAAACTTTTTTTATTACCCATCATTTTGTTCATAACACAATTTTTTTATATTCTACTTAAATAAATATAGAGGTCAAATTCAAATTATCTTGGAAAATAATGTTTCTTTTGTTTTCTTAGTGTAAAATGTCAGTATGTGTTTATTTGATGTTGTGTTAAGAGATGCATTTTAAGCATGAAAAAGGAACTGCAGTTTTTTTTATTAACCATCATTTTGTTTCAGCCTACAGACAAATATTAATTATTATTGCGACATTTACACTGTCTTTAGTCACTAATGCTTGTAACCATTTAACTGCCACGATATTATTGGTGGCATTGTTCCAAGATAATCCAATCTCCACATACGAAAATTCTGCTTCAGGGGAAACAAAAACAGACCAAGAGGACGCAGACGTTTTTCCAGTTCTGCAACGCAGAGAGCGGCACCCTGCTGTGTACGGATGTAGCGGCCAGAGGCTTGGACATCCCCCAGGTGGATTGGATAGTCCAGTATGATCCACCGGATGATCCAAAAGTAAGAATTTCTCATCGTTATTATCATACATACATTTAGCCCTCTAATTTATTTGCTTTTTTTTGTTGTCAAAAAAACAATTTTAAAAAGAAATTCACCTAGACTTGTGTGTTTCATAGGCTTGAATAATAAGATGGACCGCTTGCTTTAATATTTCTGCTATTTGGATAAATAGAAATACTTAGTAATAAGATGGACTGCTTGCTTTAATATTTCTGCTATTTGGATAAATAGAAATACTTAGTAATAAGATGGACTGCTTGCTTTAATATTTCTGCTATTTGGATAAATAGAAATACTTAGTAATAAGATGGACCGCTTGCTTTAATATTTCTGCTATTTGGATAAATAGAAATACTTAGTAATAAGATGGACCGCTTGCTTTAATATTTCTGCTATTTGGATAAATTGAAATACTTAGTAATAAGATGAACCGCTTGCTTTAATATTTCTGCTATTTGGATAAATTGAAATACTTAGTAATAAGATGGACCGCTTGCTTTAATATTTCTGCTATTTGGATAAATTGAAATACTTAGTAATAAGATGGACCGCTTGCTTTAATATTTCTGCTATTTGGATAAATTGAAATACTTAGTAATAAGATGGACCGCTTGCTTTAATATTTCTGCTATTTGGATAAATTGAAATACTTAGTAATAAGATGGACCGCTTGCTTTAATATTTCTGCTATTTGGATAAATTGAAATACTTAGTAATAAGATGGACCGCTTGCTTTAATATTTCTGCTATTTGGATAAATTGAAATACTTAGTAATAAGATGGACCGCTTGCTTTAATATTTCTGCTATTTGGTTAAATTGAAATACTTAGTAATAAGATGGACCGCTTGCTTTAATATTTCTGCTATTTGGATGAATTGAAATACTTAATAATAAGATGGACCGCTTGCTTTAATATTTCTGCTATTTGGATAAATTGAAATACTTAATAATAACATCGATCCGCTTGCTTTAATATTTCTGCTATTTGGATAAATTGAAATACTTAATAATAAGATGGACCGCTTGCTTTAATATTTCTGCTATTTGGATAAATTGAAATACTTAGTAATAAGATGGACCGCTTGCTTTAATATTTCTGCTATTTGGATAAATTGAAATACTTAATAATAAGATGGACCGCTTGCTTTAATATTTCTGCTATTTGGATAAATTGAAATACTTAATAATAAGATGGACCGCTTGCTTTAATATTTCTGCTATTTGGATAAATTGAAATACTTAATAATAAGATGGACCGCTTGCTTTAATATTTCTGCTATTTGGTTAAATTGAAATACTTAGTAATAAGATGGACCGCTTGCTTTAATATTTCTGCTATTTGGTTAAATTGAAATACTTAGTAATAAGATGGACCGCTTGCTTTAATATTTCTGCTATTTGGTTAAATTGAAATACTTAATAATAAGATGGACCGCTTGCTTTAATATTTCTGCTATTTGGATAAATTGAAATACTTAATAATAAGATGGACCGCTTGCTTTAATATTTCTGCTATTTGGATAAATTGAAATACTTAATAATAAGACGGACCGCTTGCTTTAATATTTCTGCTATTTGGTTAAATTGAAATACTTAGTAATAAGATGGACCGCTTGCTTTAATATTTCTGCTATTTGGATAAATTGAAATACTTAGTAATAAGATGGACCGCTTGCTTTAATATTTCTGCTATTTGGATAAATAGAAATATTTAGTAATAAGATGGACCGCTTGCTTTAATATTTCTGCTATTTGGATAAATTGAAATACTTAGTAATAAGATGGACCGCTTGCTTTAATATTTCTGCTATTTGGATAAATAGAAATACTTAGTAATAAGATGGACCGCTTGCTTTAATATTTCTGCTATTTGGATAAATTGAAATACTTAGTAATAAGATGGACCGCTTGCTTTAATATTTCTGCTATTTGGATAAATTGAAATACTTAGTAATAAGATGGACCGCTTGCTTTAATATTTCTGCTATTTGGATAAATTGAAATACTTAGTTTTGGAATTTTCTATCGCACTAAGTCCTATAGACTTCCGGTTTAGTAATTTCCTTTGATTTTCTCAATGGAAAAAAATCTAAAATCTAACGTTTTATACAGCAAAAACCTTCAAAGGAGCGGAGAAGTCATTCCTTATTGGTTGCTCACAGAAAAAAAAGAACATAAGCTCTAAAAGTAGAGCGAGCGGTCCATCTTATTATAGTCTTTGATGTGATCATATATAAATCAGTTTTACTGTATTAATGGTTGAAAATGATCCTCTTCCAGGAATACATTCACCGAGTTGGTAGAACTGCTCGTGGAGAGGGAGGGAAGGGCAACGCCTTGCTGTTCCTCAACCCGCAGGAGATAGCCTTTCTCCGCTACCTGAAGATGGCCAAAGTGCAGGTGAATGAGTTTCAGTTCCAGTGGAGCAAAGTCTCTAATATACAGCCTCAGGTATGTTCTGACATGTACAGTGTAGGCTAGAAGTTCTTAGATTGTGGATGAGAACTTGAATAGGATTTTGTGTTACTTATTTCTTTTGTGTGGTGAACTGTTTATAAATCAGGGGTGTTCAGAAATATATATTATTTTTTTTAGCCTTCTGTGGCTTGAGTTTTTACTGAATATTTATGTGAAATTTATTAGCATTTATCAGATGATCAGGGATGTAACTGGCCTTCCCCAAAAAAATGAGAAAAAAAATTGTCCTGCCAATAAGAGCGCGAAAGGAATCGTCGACGCACACTTATATCATATGTATACAATATTATAAGCAGAATACATAACTTACTCATTAATAATTTAATAATGAACATTTCAATTAGGCCTATATCGGTTGTTTATTTAATAAAATATGAAAAAGAAAAAAATCCTCCATCCAAACCCATTTAAATTTATTTTTTAGACCTTAATCGATCTCTTTCACTAATGCGTCATAATTATTTTGTCTTTCGACGAATTTAATATTCACAGCCATTCCGATGAATCCACAATTCACAATATATAATCGAAATAGAAAAAAAAATTAAAACAATTTTATTTATAAGTGTTGACGACGATGTAGTTTTCAATGAAGGAAATATGAATAAAAACGTGTTCTACGCTATGTAAAAACTCATGGTACCAAGTGATGGACCCCCATTTGGCCTGCAAGCAGAGTTGACAATGCCAAAAAGCCTGCAAAGTTTCAGCCTAAAATCATATACTTAGCGTTCGTGTTCGCATTCATATATATATATATACATGTGTGCATGATTTGGAAAAGTTATGTGTGCTGAATGTTTAAAGTGATTTAGTCTAGTTTTAAAATCTATAAATGTAGGCCTAATTGTAAACCGGGATCTGAACATTACATTTCCGATATTGTCGTTAAAAAAAAAAGATAGCGTATCCGCATTTAGTTGTTTCTACAAATAGCCTACGATCGCCGAATTTGGACATTTGCGAGAGAGAAGTAAAGGATATCAGGTAAATGTCGCAGCGCTGTGTAACAAGTTAGGTATTACTAACAATGTAGGGCCTACAGCGAGCTCAGTGTTCTACAAAAACAAGTTTATAGTGACAATTTTACATCATTGATAGGAATAAATGATACCCTGACGTTGAGCCGAGATCAGGTCTATTAATAAATAGTTGCTTTCGTTTTAGTAGGCTGATAAACAAAAGTTTTATTGTAATGAAAACGAGTTTTAATCTCTTTGTTAGTAAAATAACACGTCTAGAATTTAAAAGAAAGCCGCGAGTAAAGCTTGATGTGACGTACAGATTGACCTAAAAACATATTTGCATGAAGTAGGCTTATTACCGATTGCCGTGTCAGACCATAAAAACGTAGGCTTCTTGGAGATCAAGACTATATAGATCTAGACTATAGCCTATGAAACTACCGGGTCCAAAAAAAGCTACATTACGGGATTGTGCTAAAAAAAAGTTTTGAAAACTCTGGAGGCACAAGTAGGCCTATAAAAATTACCGGGCCACGAAAGCATAAACTAGGGAAACCCTTACCTAAAATTAAATATAGAATCACGCATGCATTTTATTTCGCCTTTTAAGTTTTCATGAAAGAAAGAAAACGATAATTTATAGTTTGTTACGACCAAAAAAGTCCGATTTCGGTGCAACGAGATCTACTCAAAATTACGAATTCAGCTTGACGGCGATTGGCTGGCGGGCAAGTTTCCCAAAATTTAAATTGGCTCGAATGCCGACCATAGCTGGCACTCTCGCACCCATGATTTAAAACACAGTTTTAATTAAAGGAACTACATGTAGGCTACTGCGCATGTCCACAATAATATATTTCAGTTCCAACTTCCGATTTCCTACAGAAAAACACTCGCAATCGGTCGAAAGAAGAAAAAAAATTATCGGCGAAAAATGTTCACATTTTTTGAATATTTGGCGGAAAGTCTAATTAAAACAGAATATGTGGATTTCCTAAAAAAAACTGAAAAGTTACATCCCTGGATAATAAATTTAAAAAAAATTGAATTTTATTGCATATTTTTCACTTTAACGAACATTGTCTTGTCTCATTATCAATGCATTAATTAATATTCACTCATTCGTTGCCATGCTAAGGAGATGAAAATGGGTCCTGTAAATTGTTTTGTATAATTCATCTAAGAATGGACTGCCATTACCTTACCTCCATTGTAATGTTATTAACTTTTGAATCACCGTATTTCTTCAACATTAGTAAAAAAAAAATTCTCTTCTTAGTCTTTATCAGTCCCCGTGGAGCATAATGCAGCAACAAAGTTCCTCCATGCATTCCCAGACCTGCCTACCCGTACGCTTTGGGCGTATTTTCGTACGCTTTAGGATACAAAATACGGCTGTTACACCGAGCGTCTTAAAAATACGACTTCTTGAATACAAAAATATGATTTCGCAATTTTTCGTTTTATTTCTATTCTTTTCGGTAATTAGACGATCACTAAACCGCAGTTACATAAAACAGATGTTTTGATTGGTCGAAAATGGATATCCTCTGTTTCAATACCTAACTTGTTACACGGCGCGGCGACCTTGACTTGATATCCTTTTTTTCCTCTCTCGCAAATATCCAAATTCGGCGATCAAAAGTATGGTTGACAGCAAACTTACACAGCGTGCACGAAATCATGAAACAGATGAAGAAGAAGCTTCCGATTCTGCTTCGAGTAAAAAAGCGAAGGGGTAGGCTATTCTGCTTGGGTGCAAGAGTTTAGAGTGCTGGCTATCGGCCAATTTAAGTTTTGGGAAACTATAAATGATCAACTTTTTTCTTTCATGAAAACTTAAAAGGCGAAATAAAACGCATGTGTGATTCTATATTTATTTTTAGGTCAGGGTTTCCCCAGATTTTTGCTTTCTTGGCCCGGTAATTTGTATAGGCCTACTCGTGCCTCCGGAGTTTTACAAACTTTTTTTTAGCGCAATCCCGTAATGTAGCTTTTTTTGGACCCTGCAGTTTCATAGGCTATAGTCTAGATCTATATAAATCTCCAAGAAGTCAACGTTTTTATGGTCTGACACGGCAATCGATAATAAGCCTACTTCACGCGAATTTGTTTTTAGGTCAATCTGTAGGCTACGTCACGCACGCTTTACTCGCGGCTTTCTTTTAAATTCTTGACGTTTTATTTTACTAACGGAGAGATTAAAACTCGTTGTTTTCATTACAATAAAACTTTGTTTATCAGCCTACTAAATCGAAAGCAACTATTTATTAATAGACTTGATCTCGGCTCAACGTTTCAATTATTGCTATCAATGATTCAATGATGTAAAATCGTCACTATAAACTTGTTTTTGTACAACACGGAGCTCGCTGTAGGCCTACACGGCGCGGCGACCTTGACCTGATATCCTTTTTTTCCTCTCTCGCAAATGTCCAAAGTATGACAGCGTGCACGAAATCATGAAACAGATGACGAAGAAGCTTCCGAGTCTGCTCCGAGTAAAAAAGCGAAGGTGTATTCTGCTCGGAAGCAAAAGTTTATAAATAAATATTCTATGAAATATAAGTACTTGCATGAGTCATTGAAAAGTGACACATCGGCACACTGCACTATTTGTCATATCGACTTCTTGGTGGGACACGGAGGGCTCTATGACTGTAAGAGACATGACGAATCGAAAATATTAGGTCTTTTCTTATGAAGCCTGAGCCCGTCGCTGGGGAGGAGCAACTTCAGCGTGACGTGACTCGTGCAGAAGCAATGATTAGCAACATCATTGTTGACAATAACTTGTCGCTGTCGTGCTCTGATGTGCTGACAAAGGCTGTGGCGTCGATGTTGACTTGTTGATGCATGCAGAAGTGGCAGACGTCAAATTGCAGGAGTCTTGCAGTTTCAGCAATCTGGAATTCATCATCAACAGATTTCCTGTCCTGGTCACCAACACCTCACTAGACAAAGTTGCTGAGCAGGTCTGCCTATATCAATCTACTGATGTGTCAGGGTGCATCAAGGACAGAATTGGTTTTCTATTGCTGAAATGAAGCATGAAGATACTGACAGCTTGATGTTTGAAGACTTGGCGAATGTGATGCTGGGGCTTCTCACCATACCACACAGCAGTGCCCAATGCGAACGTGTTTTCAGCTGTGTCAGGAAGAACCGGACACCACAGCGTTCCTCAATGTCTGACCAGACCATGGAGAGCCTTCTGGTGCTCAAGTCCCGGCCAGTGGGCATTTTGGAGTCTGTAAAGGCTCTTAATGATAAAGACTTAAAAGTGCTGAAAGGGGCATACTACCAGAGTCTAAAGAAGAATGACCAAACTAGCTGAAGTAACCAAATGAAACAACTGTTTAAATTGTAATGACTATTATTTTGAATAATTGATGCGATAGATGAAAATTATTATTGCATAGTACACTTGACCTCGGAAAAGTACACTTTAGCCCTCTCAAGAATACTCCAAGCGTTTTTCCAGAGTAGACAGGTCTGCATTCCTATCCTGGGTGAGCCATCTGATTTCATGCCATGTTTTATTGGTGATCTTTGCTTCATCATCAATCGTTCTCTGAGTTCCCATTGGTCTTCTCCTTCTTTTTTCCTGATGGTGTCCATTTCAAAGCAATTTTTCACCAATTTATAATTTATAAATAAATGAATCTCTTTCCATAAAATAACTTATTTTTTTTTAGGAAATATCTATTTTGGTCTTTTCCAGTACCAATCTTCTTATAAATTCTAAATGTGTATTTTAAGGTTGACTTGTATCAAAACAAAAAGGCTATTGAAATATATTTACCTTTGGTGAATGGTTCTATCAAGTTCTATGTATTATGATGTTTTTTATTAAAGCACACAATTTGTCATGTTTCAGCTGGAAAAATTGATTAGCAAAAATTTCTACCTTCACAAGACAGCACAGGAAGGGTTCAAGGCCTACATCCGAGCCTACGCCTCCCATAAACAGAAAGCTATATTCGACGTGTCCAAGCTGGACATAACTAAGTCTGCCAAGTCATTTGGCTTTTCCGTGGCTCCATATGTGGATTTACGTATCCTTTTACTGACAATTAAGTATTGTTTCAATTTTTTAGTTTTAAATTATTTCAGCTGAGTGTCATGAATTAATGTGCAAATAGCAGGAACATGACTTGTAGTTTGTTGATGGAAATATGAATTGAAATCAAGAAAAATTATGTTGGACGAAATTTTTTTGTGCGGATTTCTATTTTTTTTTCACTAATGGAAATATTTTTAAACAATTAAAGCTAAACAAAGTTTTCAAGAAAAATTTCTGACATGCCATTCCTTGATTTCCCTTATATAAATGCAACCCATTGGGTCAAGAAATTTTAAGCTTGTAGTCATCTAGTTAATGTGAGTTTAGACAAATTATTTACAGTTTTTTATGTTTTGGTAATTGGTAATTTCATATCGTTGTGATCATTTCACAATCGCACAAGTAATTTCTCCATGTTTTGAGAAAACTATTTAAAAAAAACTGAATAACATCGGTATTACTTCTGTTAAGTCATTTTGTAAGAAAAAAACAGTTTTCTTCTTGGTTTAAGATTTAGACGATTTGCCATAGAGTAGAAGACTGTGTAAACTATATATTTCAGCTCTTTAACTCAAGGCTCCCCAAAAATGACTCAGGCAATTGTGAAATGACAATGACAATATGAAATTTACTTTTTCTTGTTTTCAAATCAGTAGTCTAGGGGTTTGTGGTTCAGGGGAAATTCTTGAGTACATTGTACAATTTAGACCTACATTGACCACATTGCATAAATTCTGATAGAAATCAGCTCGTGAATGGACAAATTTGGGTTACCTTAATATTTTATTATGAAAAAGTAAACTTTCTTTTTAAAAGCAATTTTGATGACACATGTATAATTTAATTAAGCAAAAAGTAATTCAGAAGTTAAAAGTACGAATTAAGGGGTATATTACTATAAAAATATCATTTGGTCCATTATTTATTACAATTTTCACAGCGATTTCTATATTTTCTTTGTATTAAACTTATTATTTTAATTGCCATAGGTGTTGGTTATTACATAATTGCTAGCAATACAGTTCTAGTTTTGCATTTGTTTTCTGTCACGTCCTGCCTCTTTTTGATAGAAAAAAATCTTTTTTTTTTGTGCACATTTCCTTAACCATTAAATAGATGTCATCAACACAAAGAGCCAGGGGAGGTCATCATCAACACACGGTGGCGGCTACAAGAACAATAAGCAGCAGAAGAAGTCCCGGATCTTCAAGAACGTCAAAAGAAGTTAACAAATAGCCGCTGTAGTCTGGAACATTCGTTGTCAAAACTTGTATTTTATTGTAAACTGTGTTCATGACTTGGAAAGGGGGGGGGGGGAGAGAGATAAGATTTTAAACATGAATGTAATCTGTAATGGCTTTTGTTGTTGCTAGTTTTCGGAAATTTTATTGGAGAACTGCTAAACTAAGGATCTTATTTGAAATAAAGATTCGTATCATGAAAAATAAAACTGGAGTTATTTAATTTTTAAAAACAATTCTTTGTTTTTAACAAATGTTAACTGTTAAATATTATACCTACTAAGTAATAATATTTTTTTTATATATAGTTCTGTTGATCCGTGGAATAACAGAATATTTCCTTACATGCTGGCATTAAATATGTTTTTGGGTGTTAAGATTTTACTCGGTGGAATGGTGAACTTGTACAGTTACAGAAATACAATCTGACAGGTGAATTTTACTGAAAGTATGGGTGGGTGAGTGTTTTAAGTTTGATGTAAGTACAATTTAGCACAGTCCCTGGATTCGAGGGTGTCCCTGAGTATGACCCATCTCTGATGGGTGGTACCTGACTTTAGATGGGGTAAAGTAAAGGTGGCTGGGCATTGTGATGGCCACGCATTCCATAGTATGCTGTGGCAACTGACACAGGTGAATGCATATAATTAACACAAACCAGAGAAACCGCTAATTATCTACGCTAAACTCATTCACTGGCTGGTCCTTATAGTACAGGAATTTCAAGAAAAAAATGAGCTTTTAATTTTACTTATTGGTGTGGCAACTGGTCCTACATCTACTAACATTGTACAGTCTGCAATTCTTTATATAAATTTAGTAATTCAGGGTTCATATGCATTTGGATAATTGACTTGATTTTGTCAAATTCTGGAAAACTTACCATACTTTGGAAAAGTTTATGAATTTCACAAAAACAAACTAAAGATGCAAAAATACTTGATCCTAACATGCAGTGTGTCATCAGAATGATTGACTTAAATTACTGCGTCATCAGAATGATTGACTTAAATTAGTGCATCATCAGAATGATTGACTTAAATTAGTGTGTCATCAGAATGATTGACTTAGTGTGTCATCAGAATGATTGACTTAAATTAGTGTGTCATCAGAATGATTGACTTAAATTTGTGTGTCATCAGAATGGTTGTCCTATCATATCAATCAGTGTGTCATAAGAATGGTTGTCATATCAATCAGTGTCATCAGAATGGTTGTCCTATCAATCAGTGTGTCATCAGAATGATTGTTCTATCAATCAGTGTGTCATCAGAATGATTGACTTAAATTAGTGTGTCATCAGAATGATTGTCCTAGCAATTAGTGTGTCATGAGGATTGTTCTTACATTCAATATTCAGTGTCATCAAAATGATTATTCTAACATTTAGTGTGTCATCAAATCTATTGTCCTACCAATACATGTCATTAGAATGATTGTACCCGGTACTAACAATTAGTGTGCCATAATGATAGTTCTAACATTTAATGTGTCATAAGAATGATTGTCCTATTATTTTATGTGTTTCATCAGATAGATTGTCATAACTTTCGATGCGTCATCAGTCAGCCTAGAATGATTGTCCTAAAATTCAGCGAGTCGTCAAGATAATAATAATGTTTCTATTTGCAAAGTGCTGCCAACAAACATGATGCAAGCTCAGAGTTGCCCATTTCACATTGAGCAACAAACAACAATAAACATGGATATTATTCTCTAGGCTACAAAGGATGGGTGTCCTAACATTATGTATAAGTCATGAGGAATGATTGTTTTAACATTCATATTCATAAGAATGATTTATTGTAATATAAATCAATTAATGTATTCCAATATGTTTAATTCATTATTTCATTTTGATGTATTTTTATGGGTTTGTGGAAAAAAAAAATTTTAATAATACTATTTTAAAATGTAAACATGGTATTTTAATAGTAACATTTGTAACAGAAAGAAGTGAACTAAGTTTTTTATTTGATAAACAAATTTTGTTAAAGGAAAACATTATAGTTATGCTACATTTTTGTATTAAAATAATTAAAGAAGAAATGTTTTAAAGATTTTCATTTTTATCGAAATTTGTACATTTCTCCTGCCTTTAAATTTAAAGGATTAAAAAAAAGAGTCAAATCAATTAGAATCGTTGAATTATCTACAACACACTCAAACCCAAGATATAGGAAAATCAAACTCATTTACAACAAATAGTCAAGCTATAAGTGAAAGCTATAATTAGATAAAGTAAAAAAATCAACAACAAACTTAAATCATAATCAACAAATCTTTCTATTGGCATTTATAATTTTAAGGCAAAAAAGAATTATTAATTTTCATTGACTGATAACTTTTACAAAAGCTAAAATTAAAAAAAAAGAAGTACTCAGGATTAAATAATCCTTTTTATTTTTTTTTTAAGTTCAGTCTATCCATGACATGAGTGTGTAAAATATAATTACTTATTGTTTTTAGAAAGTGAAAACTAATAGAGCTAAATGTTTTAGAAAAAAAATAAAGGAACAAAGGTCATCCCTGTACCAGTCAGCGATGCAAACGACTTTCTAGGAAAGAGAAAGCAAAGAGCACATAAGTCAAATATAAGACTACAAGCTATATTGCTCAGCATTGCCTAGGGAAAAAATATATATTTAGGACATAGGCCTAAAGTTATAGCTACAGGTACCGGTAACAAATTTATAAACAGCAAGGAACAGTAAAGACCATATCTCCAATGAACAGGTACAAAAAAGAATACACCAGGAAGTTGGAAAATATGAAGACCTGCTGGCCACAGTTAAGAAAAGGAAACTGGAATGGTATGGCTACGTCGCCAGAACCAACAGGCTTGCAAAGACCATCCTGCAGAGTACCACCAGAGGAGGCAGAAAGACAGGAAGATAAAAGAAACGATGGGAGGATAACATCAGGGAATGGACAGGAACAAAACTGTGCGACACATTGAGAACGGCTGAGAGACGGGAGGAATGGAGGGGGTTGGTGTACATTTCATCTCTGGCGCCCCAAGGGTCCAACAGACTACGGGATATGTAGGATGTAGGTAGGAATAAACAGAAAGTTATACAAAAGTAATAAAAAAAATATATAGGAAAGTAATTCAAAATAAATATGGTATTCAGGTTAAAAATTTAAAATGAGGCATGTCTTTTTATTGAACAAAAACTTTGGAAAATCTCTGGCTGAAACTCCAACTTTGTCTCCCGCATGTCTACAAAATAATTATTAGATTTTACTTAATGGTACTGAAAACGTTTTATGGAAGAAGTCCTGCAATTCTTTACAATCTTTAAAAAAGAGTTATATTAATGGAAATTTTAAGAAGTAGCCTACCTATTACTATTACAGAAAAAGAAAAGAAACAACAAAAACAGGTTTAAGTGGGAAAAAGAACCCAGGTCACTCACATGGCAGTCCAGGATGCTAACAACTCAGCCAGATACATGGGTACCAAAAGGAGGACACAGAGAGACAAAATGGAGGACACATGTCTTCGTTTGAGAGAAGAAGCTGAGCATTTGATTGATTTCCACATTTTTATATTTATTACAACTGAGTTTGTAAATCAAGGCGTCCTATGTTAAACTGTTTTAATTGACACATTCTTGAACTCAACGAGCTGATAATGTATGTTACAATATAGATAAGGTTATGTGTATATAAATTGATCAATGGGAAACAGTTTTTTACAGACACAGTCTACATTCCATATATAGAAATAAATATGAACTTATACATAAATTTATATATACATATACATAAGTACATTGGAAATTAAAGAAGCCTGTATCAGACATGCCTACCTCCACAAATCAAAATGAGGAACACCCAAGGTAAAAATGAGGAACATGGGACCAAAACGAGGAACATAAGCGCGGAGGAAGCATTTTCGAGCCAATATAGTCTACGCTAAATAATATTTTATCAAAAGAAAAATGGGAAAAATGATTTCACCTACAGTAATAAGACTGTATATATTATATATATAATATATAGAATCCAATCTAAGTCAACAAAGAGTTAATGAAAAAAAAATATTGGGAGGGGGGGGGGGGGTAAAATACATTTATGTAGGTTTAACTAGGGTTTTTAATATATTCCAAGGAAAAACAGTGGCTTTTTAGGTAGCTATATGATTTTAAGCTTTTACGCAATAACTGCAATGCTGTGGTTTTTTTTTTAAATAAACCTTTCAATCTAAGTCTAAGGCCTAGGACAGAAACTCAGAAAGTGGTTAAAATCAAATTAATCAGTAGGCCTATCTATATTCTAAACTAAGGACAAGGCCAAGGTAATTGAACTTAAACTTAAATGCTTGATATTGGTCAATTATCAATTGGTAAAACTAACTAGTCTAAATTCATTTATAAGCCTAGGCCTAGGACTAAGTCTAAAGGTCCCACTTTACGTCTAAGCAAATTTATTTAAATGGGCTTAAATAGGCCTAGCTTAATGCACTAACACTGTGTCTGTTCTAATACATCAACATCAGTTTAACTAGCCGATTTAAAGCAGTAGGCCAGTAGGGAAAATATAATTTACTTTATACTTTATTTTGAATTTTAATTTAGCGACTAATTTTATTTTTTATCAAGTAACTAGAAGCTAGAAGGTAATATTTTGTTTTGGCTTGCAATGATTAGTTTAGTTTCCCTAAAATTATTTGATATAACAAAAACGGTAAAGTAATCAACAGTGCCGCGAAGCGCTACGCTTATGCACTCTCGACCTAAAAATTTAAACGGAAGTGAGAAGAAGAAAATAAAAGTTGGCAAACGCCTTTTGTTTATTTCGCGTTATTACTTTCTTAATTAAAATGTCGGCATTTTCGGAGACGCCGATTTTGCGGAACAAACTGGTCTAATGCGGAATTGCGGAACATGGGGTAATTTTCGGCCATTTTACGGAACGGTTCCGGAAAATCCGGAACGGTAGGCATGTCTGCTGTATATACTAAAATACTATAGATAAAAATTTCATACACTACAATGAACAGAAAACTTTAGGTCTAATAGTTTTAAAAATATAATTATATTATTTGCTGCAAACTTTAAAAAAAAAAAAATCAGGTTAAAAAAAGGGAAGTTTTTTTATTTAACAAAAAGCTGTTGCCAGGAATTGGCCATGGAAAAAAGTACATAGGCCTAAAGCTACAGATAAAAAAATTATAAACTACAACAAATAAAAAGCTAGAATAATTTAAAAATATAATTATTATATATTTATTTACTGAAAAAATTTAAGAACGTATTTTAAAATAAATATTGTAGTCAGTTAAAAAAGCATTGTCATTTTACTTAACAAAAAGTTAGGACCCTATGAATGAGAATCAAACTCCCCGTCTCCTGCATGCATCGAAAATATGATTATTAGATTCTACTTACTGAAAACATTTTAGGAAAGCTTACAATGTTAAAAAAAAAAGTACTGTATATACTTGCGTATAAGTCACACTTTTCTTTATTAAAAATTTCAATTTCAATCAAACGTTCGGGCGCGACTTGTAAGTCTTACACCCGACACTGTTTTTGAAAAGTTAAAAAAACATCACTACTAATCTATGTCATTAAGTTGCAAATATTAGCCATATCGGTGGTTGTTATTGATGTAGAATTACTAGCTATTGCTTAGGCCTACATTTTACATTTAGAAAACTTTCGTAGGTGTAAATTTAAATATACTATCTTTATATAACTGAAATGAACAAATATTTTAGTTCTTTTAAACTCTCACACCCTATTCTTTTGAACTGATTTTCTATTGCAGAAACGAAGCATATTTATAAGTTTAAGGCGGCATTTTTCAAAGGCATATTGAACGCAAATTACAATATAAAAAGAATCGTAAATGTGTAAAAGCCCATATAGGCCTATAATGTAGGTTTAAGATAGATGCGTTTTATATAGTACCTATGGCCTAGGCTTATAGACTACTGAGGCAGTGTTTAGCATTCTGAGAAAACAGCGAAATGTCTTAGCAATGTTTCCAAAACTACGATCTCCCGATCGACACATTACAGGACATTTCAGAAAAATTCTGCACTCAAACTTTTCAAATCTATATAGAAATAATGCGTGAAATGTCAATAGTGTCTTTCAAAACACCTCACTACTATGTCATTAAGTTGCAAACACCACCAATAACGGCTTTTGTTATGATGTAGAATAAATAGGCTATCGCTTAGGCCTACATTTTACATTTAGACAACTTTCGCAGGTGTAAATATACTATCTTTATATAACTGAAATGGACAAATATTTAGTTTTTTAGACAGCCCTTCCCCCCCCCCCCCCCAAATTTTTCTTTTAAGCTTTTGTACAGATTTTGTACTGGGTATTGCCGAAATGTAGCGTAAGTCAAATCAGTATGGAAAGAATCGTATATGTGTGAAGGCCTATAACATAGGTATAATCTTGTAGACTAGTAGCTTAAAATGTGTTTTATTTAGGACCTATATATATATGGCCTATAGCCTACTAATAAGGCAGTGTTTAGCATTCCGAGAAAACCGCGCCATGTCTAAGCAATGTTTCCAAAACGATCAGGCCAATCGACACACATTTCATAAAATTTCATAAAAATTCTGCACTCAAACTTTTTTTCCTTTTAAGTCCACATAGGAATAGGATGATTAATGCCAGAATGTAATCTTTGGTGTATTTTTAAATATCCACTTTCAGAAAATTGTTTACTACAAATGTCTCATTTAAAAGTCTTTTCCCCAGAATGTATTCTTTGGTGTATTTTTAATTCTCCACTTCGAGAAAATTGTTTACTACAAATGTCACATTTAAAAGGCTTTTCTCCAGAATGTATTCTTTGGTGTATTTTTAAATCTCCACTTTGAGAAAATTGTTTACTACAAATGTCACATTTAAAAGGCTTTTCCCCAGAATGAGTTCTTTGGTGTATTTTTAAATGTCCACTTCGAGAAAATTGTTTACTACAAATGTCACATTTAAAAGGCTTTTCCCCAGAATGTATTCTTTGATGTATTTTTAAATATCCACTTCGATAAAATTGTTTACTACAAATGTCACATTTAAAAGGCTTTTCTCCAGAATGTATTCTTTGATGTATTTTTAAATGTTCACTTCGAGAAAATTGTTTACTACAAATGTCTCATTTAAAAGTCTTTTCCCCAGAATGTATTCTTTGGTGTATTTTTAAATATCCACTTCGATAAAATTGTTTACTACAAATGTCACATTTAAAAGGCTTTTCTCCAGAATGTATTCTTTGATGTAATTTTAAATGTCCACTTACAGAAAATTGTTTTCTACAAATGTCACATTTAAAAGGCTTTTCCCCAGAATGAATTCTTTGGTGTATTTTTAAATGTTCACTTCGAGAAAATTGTTTACTACAAATGTCACATTTAAAAGGCTTTTCCCCAGAATGAGTTATTTGGTGTTTTTTTAAATTTCCACTTACAGAAAATTGTTTACTACAAATGTCACATTTAAAAGGCTTTGCTCCAGAATGTATTCTTTGGTGTATTTTTAAATCTCCACTTCGAGAAAATTGTTTACTACAAATGTCACATTTAAAAGGCTTTTCCCCAGAATGAATTCTTTGGTGTATTTTTAAATGTTCACTTCGAGAAAATTGTTTACTACAAATGTCACATTTAAAAGGCTTTTCCCCAGAATGAGTTCTTTGGTGTATTTTTAATTCTCCACTTTGAGAAAATTGTTTACTACAAATGTCACATTTAAAAGGCTTTTCCCCAGAATGAGTTCTTTGGTGTATTTTTAAATGTCCACTTCGAGAAAATTGTTTACTACAAATGTCACATTTAAAAGGCTTTTCCCCAGAATGTATTCTTTGATGTATTTTTAAATATCCACTTTGATAAAATTGTTTACTACAAATGTCATATTTAAAAGGCTTTTCCCCAGAATGAGTTATTTGGTGTTTTTTTAAATTTCCACTTTCAGAAAATTGTTTACTACAAATGTCACATTTAAAAGGCTTTTCTCCTGAATGTATTCTTTGGTGTATTTTTAAACTTCCACTTTGAGAAAATTGTTTACTACAAATGTCACATTTAAAAGGCTTTTCTCCAGAATGTATTCTTTGGTGTATTTTTAATTCTCCACTTTGAGAAAATTGTTTACTACAAATGTCACATTTAAATGGTTTTTTATCTGTATGATTCCACAAGTGGTATTTTAAATTGTGTAAGGCATTGAATTTCTTATTACAAATCAAACATTGAAAGGGTAGTCCCACTAAATGACTTCTTTGATGTTCCTTTAAGTGAACGCTCCAATAAAACTTTTTACCACAAATGTCACATTTAAATAGTTTTTCACCTGTATGATTCCACAAGTGGTATTTTAAAACAGTTAAGTTGAAAAGGTTTTCATTACAAATTAAACATTTGAAGGTCTGTTCTTGTGACTGCATTCTTTGAGTATACTCTACATCATATATCACATCCAACAGGTATTTGTTCTGAAGGATATATTATGTGTTTCTATGATCCCTTCTATTTTATATTTCAAAAATGTAATTTCAGTTAATAGCCTTGTACTAATGAGGTTATTCATAAGCAGCATAAAATTGTTTACTTTGGTTTATCATAAATATAAATCCATCAGGTGTAATTGTAGAAGACAATTTGAAAAAAATATCATATTTCCTTAGAAAGATCTCTTTAATGGATCTTCAAACGAGAACATGGAAAGAAAAGTTTTCTTGCTTTATGTATCTCTACCATGTCTTTTATTTTGGTGCATGTGACTGCTGTAATTGTAATATACTGCTGATATTCTGAAATGATATTCTGTTTGAAATTCAGCTTTGAGAATTCTCTATATCCATGTATGACATACATGTGAGGCTTTTTCTTTTCTGGTTCTCTTCACATTTGGCATTACTTGTTTTCCTCATTTATGCTTCCCTATAATGAGACAAATGAGATATTCATCAGAATTTAAAAAAAATTCATACAAATATTTGTAAAAAGTCATAATTTTGACAAATTCGGACCTTTAATTGTAATCACCAGTACCATATATTTTTCCATATCACTGTAATACAGATTCTTTTCATTACGTACTTACTATAGATACCACACAATTTAGTAAAGTACTGTTGTGAGCTATTTTATATCATATACATTGTTCTTTTATTTATTTTTTTATTGTTAGTTATTTTAGTATTTTATAATCTCTAAGCGATATGTCCCAAAGTATGACATGTTGCGAGTTAAGAAGGTGATGTCAGAGTCTGGTTGTTGTGGCTGAAAAGGATGAATGGCAGATTTGTGTTTCCCTATAAATTGTAAAGATATTGATTCTTTTGTTGTTTGGAATTAAACAGTATTTGTTCAAGTTCAAGAAATGTGTCCGTTTCATTGAATAAATCAGACTCCAACAATTAGGCGCCCAATTTTAAATAAACCCAGTTATGAGGTAGGCTAAAACCATTGTTTGCATTGGATAAACTATTAGGCTACCGTATCACATAAAAACTTTCAATTGTGCCCACATATGAACTTGCACTAGGGAGACCACATCGGCATCCGCAATTCTACGCTCGCTTCCAGTTAGACCACGCTCGCTTCCATATAAACAACGCTCGCTTCCAGTTAGACCACGCTCACTTCCAGTTAGACCACGCTCGCTTCCATATAGACAACGCTTGCTTCCAGTTAGACCACGCTCGCTTCCAGTTAGACCACGCTCTCTTCCATATAGACAACGCTCGCTTCCATATAGACAACGCTTGCTTCCAGTTAGACCACGCTCACTTCCATATAGATAACGCTCGCTTCCTGTTAGACCACGCTCGCTTCCAGATAGGCTACGCTCGCTTCCAAAAAGACTACACTCGCTTTTAGATAGACTACACTCGCTTCCAAAAAGACTACACTCGCTTTTAGATAGACTACACTCGCTTCCAAAAAGACTACACTCGCTTTCAGATAGACTACACTCGCTTCCATATAACCTATGTGCGCTTCCATATAGACTACGCTCTCGTTCATATAGACTGTGCTCGCTTCCAGTTAGACTACGCTCGCTTTCAGATAGACCACACTCGCTTCCAGATAGACTACGCTCGTTTCCAGAAATACTACACTGAAAGTCTACACCCACGCTTTGGAACACTACGACCACATTCATTAAAACGTTAAGACACTGGATAAGTACTTTATTACTACATTATTTTATGCTTATTTTAAATGAATGATATTCTAAACAATTAATTATACGTTTTATATACAATTTTATGTGGATGAAAAATATTTCAGTTCATTTTTGCCCTCTTTGTAATAGTTTGTACATTTTTTTTAAAATAGTAATTTACTGAATAGTAACGTTAATTCTTGGGTCGAGTAATTGGTCTTTAACTTGTTTTCATCCTTACATTTTAACACTACTTTCAAACCTCTAAGCAATGAGTTGCATGGACATGCCCAGTTTAGCCCAATATATAGACCTGGGAAAAAAATGTAATTTGGAGGAAGCCGCGTTAATTAAGTCAAAGTGGGCCGAAAAGAAATTGGTGGAAGCGATAGATTTTGGAGGGCGAGACCGGACAGAGAAGATAAGACAGGAAGCTACATAAGAAAAGTCCGTTATTTCTTACAAAGGATAGGGCGTGTAAGGACCCTCGTAGCATTGCAGGGGGGAGAAATAAATAAACATGGACAAATATAATAAGTAACAAGGGGATGTTACCGATAGTTGTAGGAAAAGTAAGCGGTAGGGACGTGACAAGTTTACGTGACACGGGGTCTGTCGTCATAGCATGTAGGGAATCCTTGATCCCGAGATCGGAATGGGCTTCAGGGAAAACAACTATTGTCACCGCAAACGGAGAATATACCAAAGTAAGGAAGGCCTTAATAAGTATAGATATCTATCAGGCAGATTCATGGCGATACTATTCAAAAACCCACCAGCCGATCTAATTGTAGGTAAAGTTAACGGTGCTAAGCCACCTTCATATTCCGACCTGAACATTGTGGCTAATGTACAAACGAGGGCACAAACAATTGAGGAAAATAAAAGCAGTGATAAAGTTGAACGTGGTTTATGGAACATAAAAGTGAATTAAGAAGAATTTCAAACCCTACAAAAGGGTGACAAATCTTTAGGAAAATGGAGGGCAAAGGCAGAAATAGGGGGACAGAGGATATAAAATCATCAACGGTTACTTGTACAAGGAGGTGAAAAGATGTAACAAAAAACAGAAATATAGGTGATGATTTTACCAAACTTGTTATCACCGAGACACTACGTGCATCTATTCTACAATTAGGTCACGACACGCCTAGGAGTGGACATCAAAGCTATACGAAAGCTCTTGCAAGAATAGCATCAGAGTTCACGTAGCCAAAAATGAACAAGCAGGTGAAGGCTTATTGTAGGACATGCGACACGTGCCAGATGAAGGGGGAGACACAGACAAGACTGACACTGAGCCAGGTATACCTATAGAAATGATAAAAACACCTGACATTAACACCAAAACTGACATCACTACTATCCAAATCAGCGATCACTTGACAAAGGAACAACAAGATAAAATAAAACAATTGGTACAAAAATATAAGGGGGCAATAAGCAATACCCCAGGAAGAACAACACTGGTGGTGCATGATATCATTCTGACTACTAGTAGTAAACCCATCAGGGTTAAACCATATGGGATAACATATGCACGCAGGGAAATAATGAAAAAAGAAGTAACGGAGAAGGAGAAACTAGGAATTATAGAAAGATCCTCATCAGACTTTAGTGCCCCAGTAGTCCTCGTAAAGAAAAAAGACGGGACAACAAGATTTTATGTCATTTTTGGAGACTTAACGCAGTTACAGAGTATGACGCGGAACCGATTCCCGACCAAGAAGAACTCTTTAGCAAATTGAATAGTGCAAACTATTTTTCAAAATTGGATCTTACAAAAGGCTATTGGCAGATAAGAAGATTGCAAGAAATTCACCGCTTTCGCCACTCCCTGGGGACTATATCATTTTAATTACCTACCTTTTGGACTGTCCACAGTACCTGCAACATTTGCTAGATTAATGCGCATTGTTTTGCAGGGTTTAGACAATGTGGTTTCATCTTTTGATAATATTTGTATATATAGTGATTGTTTCAGCCAGCATATGGAAACACTTGACAAAGTTTTTTCTAGACTGAAGGAGGCGGGATTAACTGTAAAGCCAGCAAAGCTGGAACTAGGGTTAGAAAAAATAAGCTTCCTAGGGCACGTGGTAGGAAAGGGGGTCATAACCCCTGAGAAAACAAAAATAGAAAAAATATTCAATCTTTCCGTACCGCGTACAAAGAAACAGGTCAGAGCGTTAGTAGGGCTGATATCATACTACTCTAAATTCATCCCAGACTTTACAATGGCTTTGACTGACTTGCTGAGGAAAGACAAGCCTAACAGGGTAACATGGACAAACGAATGCCAAAGGGCATTGGAGTCATTACAGGGGCACTTAAACTCCCAACCCTTCCTGATTCTACCTGATGTAAACAGTAAATTGCTACAATATCGGGACGGGGCTTTGCGACCAGTAAAATACATCAGTAGAAAGTTGTTACCAAGGGAATCTCGTTTTTCGACGATTGAAAAGGAATGTTTGGCTATTATATTCTTGGTAGGTAAACTGGCCTTATACTTAAGCAACTCAGAATTTACTTTGCAGACCGACCAGCGAGCCCTTCAGTACCTAAATCACTGCACCTATAAAAACTCCAGACTGACCTGATGGGCCATTTTACTCCAAGAATTTAAGTTTGAGGTGCAACATATACCTGGGGCACAAACCTACTAGCAGATTACCTCTCAAGAAATTGAGTATTCCTTATTGTTGTGTGAGAAAAAAAACTGTTGACAACTATTAACTGTTAAAAATGTTAAATTCTACTTTAGTGAAGTGGAGAATTCTATTTTACATTACCTTCACAATGTTAATACTGATTTTCTATTTAGACACTGTGAAAGGGATAAGGTGTCTATTTTATTTTTCTTATTTTTTTTACCACCCAACTGTCAATTACACTTACCTATGCAGGAATGTGAAGGGAACATATATAATAGCTCCCAACTAGTTTGTCGTCAGGCTCTTAGGAGTCTCATAAGAGCCTTGGGTTGGGGGTAGATGTTGTGAGCTATTTTATATATGAAGTTATAATACAACACAATTCAACATACATCAATTCACCTCATGTTCTCCACATATCAACTCCAGTGAGATCAACTAGATCATTCTATACATTTATTTAACACACTCTCTAACCAACACCGGTGCTGACTTCGACCGTGTTTTCTTATGTCCCTTCTACACCCTCTGGCTCCCTATGCTGACCTCTTGACCCCTTACATGTCAATGGACAATATGTTTACTCAATTTAGTTGTCAGTGACAAGTATATAAATTGGATTAGCCTAGTTTTTGGTTACAGCCGAATACTAAACCACACCCAAAATTTTACATTGACTTTTGGCCGACACCAAAAGTTTGAGTAAACCATTGAAAATGTAATATACCGATGTATAGTATATACATGTATTATTTATCATTTTATTCAAATTATCAACAGACAGAGTAATAGATGCAGCACTAGTGTTGGAGTCTGAATTTCAAATGTTAAAAAGATATTCAGCTAATGACCGAAATTCAATATCAATTTCAATCAATTTGGCTTTTGGTCAAAACTATGACAAAGAAGCCATTAGCCTACTTTCAGCGCCGAAACCAAATTTTGGTCAGCGACCAAAACAATCTCAGCTTCAAGTGTGTAAACAAAAGTACTATCATTATTAAATTAGTCTAGGCCTAAACGACAGACAATTCTAAACACCAACAATTTGGCGGATGACCTCTTGTCACAATTTCTGCCTGAATATCATCTCCCACACTATTTTATGGTCGCCGGACATCTTAAATAATGATGCACTCATAAATAATAAAAGTATCATATAATTATTACTATTAAAAAATGTGACCTGACAAGTCAAAAGAAGTTATGAAAAAATTGAGTGATGAGCTGCATAAATACAATCAACTTAAAATAAATTGCTAATTTATTAACTTTTTTATTTCATCTAGGATTATTAGTTAATTTAGCTTTAAAATTGTTTTCACTTTTATATTTTCAGTTCTTATTTCAATTCATTTCAATCATGAATTACACTTTTTACCTTTTATGATTACATTAACATATATAATTAGTGCCACTATCAAAGAAATATTTTTTTCCCAGATATAAAATTTAAAAACGATAAAAGTGTACTCTGTCCGGCAGGCAAAGCTTTTGTAATATTTTATATTTTGTATGCCTAAGATTTAAAAACCGCTGAGTGCACATTTGTTAAAAATGCAACGCATGCCGATAAGAGGATGGGTCGGGTGGTGAAGCGAAACAAAGTATTTAGTATTAAGCAAGAAACGTAATGAATTACATTCGTGTTATCTACCTTGGTGACAATTGATGAAAATATATATACTTCTTTTTACAAGTGTTTTTCTTGGTCGGCATACAAAAATAGGTAGGGCCTACCGTATGGGGACGTCTCATTAATTAAGTAAACAAAATGGGGAGGGGGGGGGTCTGAAAAAGTTTGACAATTGCTGACATGGGGAGGGAATTCAAGAAAAGTTGACATCAACAATGTTACTTTTTATGAAACAATTAATAATACAAATTTATTACAAAATTCTACATTTGTCCTGTGCCACTTACAAAGCAAACATGTAAAAACATAGTTTTACGTTAAATACAAATATATCAATTATGGAAACTACATATGACATGTCCTTTTTTGTGCTCATCTTGTTAATTTGTAGATCTATGTATGGGTGGAAACTAATGTAATTGTTATTAAGGCAATGTGACCCACCAATTGTAGCAAGACATGGTGGCTGGAATAACAAAGGAACACAAACACACCAACAACTGTCTGCAGAGTACGTTCAGAAACCCAGTTTTTGCCACTCAGTACATCTAAATTAGGTGCCAGAGACTGGCGTTCAATATGTAAGCCATAGCTGGGATTGGCAATAGTACTAAAAACAACAATTGACCCTCTGAGATTATAATTAATTTTTGCAAAGCATTGAATGAAGTGTACTGCGTGAATCCAACATAATTATTTTGAAATTGTTCCTTCGGAAAAATAATTTGTGGCCCATCACATAAAGTCCGAAATACAGGGTGGCCACAAAGTCCCTGGCCATTGTTCATAACTGATGTTCACATTTTACATTTCTATTTATTTGACATTTGACAGATGCAAAACATTTGCATCTGGACCTGTGCTGGAGGCCCGTCGCTCTGGCATCCCTTCCTCCCGAATGGAGCACATGGAAATCATTCAGCAGTCAGTTCTGATTCCCCAAAGAAATCAAGAGGTCTGCTGAATTGCAAATTCCCTGCTCCACACCCCAAAAGGTACTCAAAACTGATCTAAGGATGTCAGCATTCAGGCCAATGCAGGTCGTTTGACTATCTAGGTGCCTCGGTTCCTGGATGAGAATTTCCCTGGCTGCTGGATTGGACATGGATCACAGCTCTATAGCCAGCTCGCAGTTCTGACCTCTCATCATGTGAATATATGCCTTGTGGGGCATGATGAAAGAAGACACAGAACAACCTAAAGCTGCAATCCGTGCTTCATTGAACTCGATGCTCTGCAACGCATTTCAGATTGCACCTGGAGACGCATTCGTCTGTGTGCTGAGAATGACATGTTTGTTTCAATAAATTTCATTGATCAGCGAAGAGTCCTTCTTTTCCTCTACAAGTATCATGTACAATTTTGTATATTATAACACTGATTTCCATGGGTATATGCATAAATAGTAGAGTGACCAGTGACTTTGTGACCACTCTGTACTTAGCCTACCTTTGATTTAATTTAGCATCCCTAATTCTGATAAATAGACTAATATATTGTTGTTGTCTACGTTATAGGCAGGGGCAAAGCCACAGGGGGGGCTAGAGGGGCCCGGCCCCCCCCCCCGACATTTTGGAATTATTTTTTTTTCAGCTGATATATTTCAATTTGTGGGAAAAACAAAATCAAACGGTGATTGAATCGATCCTTGTGTAAATGTATTTATAAAATCCGATGATTCAAAAAGATTTTTGCAAATTAATATTCTATAATTAGAGCAACCTTGGTTTAACAAAATATCGTTCAGCAAGTAAAACTCCTTACATCATTGTATGCAGTAAAACTCCTTGTGCAGCAAATAAATTGTGGATGCCTTTAATTATTAGATGGGTTGATGTCGAATGAACAATTTAAGTCAGCTTGGACTATGATGCATGCTAAGGATACACTTCTCAAACCTTGTAAAACACATGTATGAAACGTCATTTGATTGAAGCACAATTTTCACTGCACACTGGGCCCACAAACTAAGCCTTGTCGTTGTTGCAGTTTTGAAGAATAATAATTTACTCCGCCGGTTCTTTCATGATGTTCAAAACATCTAAAACATTGCAATAGCATCTAACAAGAGAAGAAATATGCTTCATGATATTGTCGAAGATGCTTGAATTTTGTAGCTTCAGACAGACTGGCCGTGGAATGAATCAAGAACAGAATATCCATACACTGTCTATTATTATCATCAATTGGAAAAGCCAGCTCAAATCAATTAAAAATCGAGCAATATCTGCATTGTAAATATTAAAAACAAGATTGCATACACTTAGAGGGGGAGAATCGATAGTAACTATAATATTGATTTACATTGAAAAAGGACCGGCAAAATAATTTAGAGGTTTTTAATTACTTTAATTCAAACGTCATCCCGTAGAGTAGCCTACCAATAATCTAAAAAATTGATAGAAATGTATTTGAAACTCAAGTAGATCTAAATAAAACGAGGTACGATGAACTAGCGCGTTCAGCTGGCGTATCGAAGGTCCGGTTTGAATTATGGCTAAAGCTAGGATTTTTTTCACGGGTCTGGAGGGTGTCCCTAGTATGCAGTGACCTCAAAAACTGGTGAATGCCGCACTTCTGTACCCATGGACCTTAAAGCGACAAAGTGTGGAAACCACCGATACGCTCCGTTTAAAAGTGTGATGTATGTCTGCCTTATTCGACGATGACCTTCTTCTTCCGCGTTCCATTTTGCTTACCTTTGCTATGTCAGACTGGCAGCCCTGTTTCTCTGATGAACCGGGTAGTTGTTTGTAAGAATGGCTCTTCTTCCATGGTGACTCCTTCACATGCTTGGTAAATAAAGCCTACTTCACCGAGGAATAAAACCTAACGGTTACCCTCAAATGATTTAGCCGTCCAGCTGAGGCCGTTTCCCGTAGTGTGGTCTCAGTGCATTCTATGGCTACGTGGAGCCACACTTGAGAGCTGTGTGCCAGGTGGGGAACAAAGTTAGGTGAGAAACCCCAAAAGAGTACATCAGCTCACCCAACCAGATGTACTACCCCTTCCATGGACACACCCTTTTAAAGTATGTGGGCTAAAGCATGTGGGACAGCCCCTGTTGTAAGTGTGAAAATAATTGCACTGCCGAGAGGCTACGAGACTCGGTGGGAAACAGTCCATCTCTACCACAACCTGGTGCCTGGATGTCGACAGGTCTATAGTATGGAATATTATGTGCTACCTGGTGACAGTGTAGGTATACGAGCCACGTTAATAATTCTGGGGCATTCCGCACATGGGATGAAGAAGTGTAGACAGTACCCTTTGCTTCGCGGCATGCATATTGGCACGCCATATGGGTTGAGGTGTCATGGGGAGGCTAGTCTTGGACAGGATTTGGTGTCCCCCCCCCACCCCGATCCACCATCTATGGATGGATGTTTCTTTCTTTGTTTTTTTAAACATTAAAAATCTGCAAACGCTACTTCTCCTGCCATAAAGAGCGATTTGCATAAAAATGTGGTATCATTTTTTCATGAAAAATTTTGGCCCCCCCCCTTTTGAAAAAAATCCTGGCTTCGCCCCTGTTTATAGGTAAGACATTAAAATTAGGTCAATTTGAAAAATAAACTGTACAGCTCATACAGGAGTATTTAAGAAAAACGAATCATTCTTTTCCTGTACAAATGATCACTAGTTTATGAATTATTTTCTTAAGAGGTTAATACTATGTTTAATTTTGTACTCTTACAATACAAAAAATACTACAAAAGCCAGACATTTTAAAGGTTTTTAGCTTTGCCTGCCCGACGGAGGACAATAGTCCGGACATCTGGCAACCCTAGACAGGGAAGACAACTATACTGTGTGTATAATGTGTGTATGCAAGAAGGAGTAGTGAACATATGGTTAAAATAGAAGTCTAATTTACAACTGGTGCACAATTTTACCCTAAACTATTTAACAATTAACATTGTAGTGGAAAAGACGGTTTATTCTGATATGTAAACAAATATATTTTTGATAACTTCTAATACTAATTGATGAAAAGTTAAAATAGAGAAAATTGTATGATCTAAAAATGTATTATTACCAGAGGCGTATTGGGGGTTTCAAATAGTGAAGAGTAGGAACAATAGTAGAACAGGGAACGCATTTAGTATAGTGTGGGGGTGGAATGCAAGAGGGAATAGTGAATGAATAGGGCTAATTCTCAACTAATGCACAATATCCCCCTATACTATTGAACAACTAATATTGTATCAAAATATCAATAGTGAAAAAAAAAATTAGATTCATTCAATATTTATATATAAAAAAAACATTAATAATAAAAAAAAAAAAAGTATTCCCGTTGGACCAAATTGATCCATAGGGCCGTGAAGCAGAAAAGAATCAGAAATATTATTAAATTCCTCAGGTTGGAAAAATGTGTGTTGAGATGGTGAGAGGCCTATGATAGTTTGAAAGTCAATTTAAAATATTTTAAACAAGATAAAAAATGTATCACAAATTATTTATAGAATCTCTATTCTATTTTAAACATAAACTTCAAATGGATAAAAGTGCCTAAGAACTGTTAATGTAATTAAAGGACTTCCCCTAGGACTACAGGCTACAGCTTAGTATAATATAATGCTCGTGATAGGTGTTCTTGGTTAGTGGACCATTAGATATAGGTCTATATACCAATAAAAAAAACCAAATGAAATCATATTTACAGGTAATCTATTCAATAGTTTTAAGTTAATATTATAATAATATATTTTGTTTTTAGTTTTGGGATAAAGGGGCTTTTTATTATTTTATTATTGTTAATACTATAAATAGGATAAATGGTTTTAATCAATAGTCATCATTTTAAACATTAACTTAACATTTTAAAACTTTCTCTATAAAATAAAACATGTATAAATATTACCTTGAATTTTGTATTTACTTGCCTTATTTTTTTTTATGTTAGATAGAGTCTTACTAAGAACTGCTTTTACTTATTTTACTTTCAAGTACGTGATTGTCATTCATTACCTGATATAGTATATTTTGTAACATTTATTACTATAATAGTTTTGTACTTTTAATAAACTTCAATTTAATGCAATATTTCTACATATACAAAGATTTGATAAATTTTTGCAAATATTTATATATGGCTAAAAAAAACATTTTTGCTATATTTTCAATTTAATTTTGATTTCTTTCAATTTAAATATTAAAATTTTGTAAAAGTGCCAATTTAGTATGTCTCTATAGAGCATTGAATGCCCTTCAATTTGATATATAATATCAGCTTCTACTAAAATTAGGTAATTATTAGAAATTAAAAAAAAAAATGTCAGATTTGCGTTTTTTGTCTCCTCTGATAAAAACTGTAAAAAGTATGAAAAATCATTTTTACATCAATATTTTAATATTTTTTAAAGCACAACACTCGCGGAAAAAATTCAGTCTATTCTCTAGAAACTTTTGTGTTTATAAACAAAGTAACTTGGCCATAACCATTATACTTTTAGAGATAATGACTTCTAAAAATGGGACTTTGTGAGGTGGCAAAAGGTAACCAACTTGTAAAATTTAAAAAAATGCACAACTTCCTTGAAAATTAACATACAGTTACAGTCATAAAATTGGTATAAAATTTAAGTCTTAGAATTATTTTGTCTTTCTATTAAACATGAAAAAACTCAATAGCTTGAAAAATCAGTTTTGAGTACCTATTATGAATGACAGCGAGAGACACATAGGAAGGTTTAACATTGCAGACAACTGATCGCTTACAGTACAATAAAAAAAACTTGCAGAACTAAAATTGCTTAGCGCCTTACTACGCAGCATCTGTGTTCAACTGTTCTGTTTATCTCTTTCATCATTTTCCTTATTAACCCTACCAATTACGACTTTGTAGAATGGTAGTGCCAGTAGTGCCGCTGCTAGGAAGCACAAATTTATAACAGTGGTTGTAAAGAAAGACAGAATAATGAAACATGAAAACGTTTTCTTGTTGATACATCGCTAATGAATACAACATGGTAAAATCCAGACCTGCCAACGTCTCAAGAAAAAAAATCTGTATGGGGGGGGGGGGAAGTGCGCACTAACTAGTATTGTTTGTTATTAGTGTTAACGTAATTAGTTTAAAGTTTTAATTAATATCTGTGTATTCAACTTAAAAGAAAATCAATAGGCCAAGTTATAAAGCTAAAAACTGTTAATACAGGCTATAGGTCTATACTATAGGCTATAGTTAGTCTATAGTATTATAGTCTATAACAAGGATGTGCAACAGGCAGCCTGCGGGCCACAAAAAGGCCCGCCAAGCTTTTTAGTTTGGCCCCCGAAGACCTTCTAACGGCATTTTTTAAAATTCGTTACATTGATAATGCAAATAAATTATGACTGTGTGGCCCATCAAGTTGTATACAATTTCATATGCGGCCCAAAGCAGAAAAATGTTGCACACTTCTGGTCTATAGCCTAGTAGAAGGCCTAAATAGTAATAGTATCTAGTAGGCCTACTAAAAATGCTAGTAGCAGGCCTAAACATATTTATACCGTATATGGCCTATACTCCCATACCTATTAGGCCTACTAGATAATTGTGAGCAACATGATAGGCTAAATATGCTTATATGCTATAGGCTAGGCCTAGGTATTTTTTTTATAGGCCTACAATATTTTCCGTAGTTAATTACTTTGGCCAAAAAATTGTATTTTTCCTTAGTATAGTAGTAGGCCTATTCCTATTTTGTTTTTCACTGGTCAGAATAAGAGTAATATGCGTTTACATTTATTGTAAAGAAATGTAGGCCTAGAGCTAAAAATGTATCGCTTTCCAAGAAAATCTCATGTCACGCAAAATTATATTTTTTTTACAAATGCGTATACCGGTAATTCGGTAGGCTTAATCATGAATATGGCTGGTTTACATAAATATGGCATTGCATCGGTAGGACTTGACCTAGAGTTTGTTTGTTGTTGTTTTTTATATCAGATAATTTTTTTAATCGCTACATTTTTTTAATGAAAATAAGTTGTAATCGGACTTTGGCACCATGTTTTAACACGAAAACGTTTCGTAAAAACTAGGTTCGGCTATCAAAATATTGGCCTAGGCATATAATGAAAAATAACGGAAGTGACTTTACTATCAACAGTCCGGACGGAAAAATAATACAAATAAAAAATTTCCGAAAATCAGAATTTTAAGGGCTTTGTCGGAATAAGGGGTGAAAAATCTGTATAATTCTGAGAAAATTGGAAGGATTGGCAGGTCTGAAAATCAAATTTATCGACCTTTATAAAGAACAAAAAGTTACTTAAAATCATTATGGCAATTATGGCTAAAGTAAAGGCACAGGTGAAGGAGCAAAGACCTAAAATTTTTGAGAAAGTTGATAACAATTGACTCAATTGTCACATGAGCATGTTACGCATCTAAGAGGTTTATGGGCTTTACCACTCAGCTTCAAAAAGCAACCATTGAAAATGCATGCGTAATTGCCCATTTTAGTATTAGCTAGTCCAAACCATTTTTTTTTACATTTATAACGGTACCACAATAACAATCCTAGAAGTCCCAAACCTGGTGAACTGGATCAGAAGTTTAGGCTACATACATACATGTTAGACTCATATCTCGTAGAAGTGCTTGTCGAAATCAATTGTGGGTAGTGTTGTTCTCAACTGTGGCGCTCCGTAAGTAATGTACACCTCTATTTGATTTTACAACACTGGATACTGGATTTACTGGATAGTATAGCCTGATAGTAGTTGTGGTAGTAAATATCATATAAAAGCCCAGGCTCCCTACTTTAAAATGGTGGGGAAATTATGCTTATCTTATACTTTACAGACGCTCCTTCTATAAAGAAGATTATTGCTCATCTGTGGTCCGAGTCTAGTCTTGCATTTTTATTAATGTTTTAAACCACTCCTTCGCTTTTTTTCCCCCAAGATCTTGGCTTTTTCGATTCGAACTTGGGATAGCATATTGGTATTTTTTTCGAGGACCTTGGCTTTTTTTTTTCTTCAAAATATTAGCATTATTTTATGTCTATTAGTGGTAAAAATGTATTTTGGGAAGAGACTATAAGAATAAATGTATGTGCTATTAGAGGTGTGGGCTTAGGAGAGGCATATAAAGTAAAGGGAGGGGTGAAGGGGACAAATGATGTTAGGTTATTGGTTTTCCTGGTTTGTTCAGGCAAATGGTTGAAATGGTAAGCAAATAATATAAAGGCGGAACCAGGAAAAATAGTAATTTAACATCATTTAGAACACTAATAAAATGCAAGACTAGACCCAGATTACGGATCAGCATATGACGCAATGCTTTTTTTTTTGGTTTTAGAAGATGCGTCTGTAATATAGGCTCAGATAAAGCTCAGATAAATATAAAGACAAAAACACTTTCCTTGTCCCTTATGCGAGAACAAATGCATAATGCATATAAGTACTCTTTCTTCCCGAGTGGCATTCGGGCATGAAATGGGTTGCCTGAACAAACCAGGAAAACCAGTAACTTAACATTATTTAAAACATTAATAAAAATGCAAGACTAGACTCGGACCACGGATGAGCGTAGGACGCAATAATCTTATTAGAAGGAGCAATATTAATCATAGAAGGAGCGTCTGTAATGTATAAGATAAGACTAGCAAAGATCCCCAGTTCTCCAAACTGGTTAAAATAATTTTCAAAGACACTGTAACTATCCATGCAGTTATAAACATTATTCTTAAGCGGTGATAAAGTATTTTCCGGTAATTTAAACAATTTGAACATTAAATTGCCCGCTACAAATTACGGCTCCAAATTTAATTTAACATGACTACGCAACATGTGATGACGTTATAAAAAAGCCAGCTAGCCCTTCCTGTGCAAAGTTTGATGACGTCATAAAAAAAAATTCCCAGTGCATCCTTTTTTTTTCTCATTTATTTTTAGATCGAATAATGATAAAAATTTGGTACTGGCAATTTCAATGTGAAAGAAATCTTTTCTTTTTATGCATTTTTTTTTAACCGAAATTTGGAACTTTTTTTTACCAGTGCAGTCATTTAAAACAATTTAAAACATTGACAGTGTTGACCGCAGTAAGACAAAAAATATTTGTAGCGAATTTCATGTCATTCTGTCTAGTATTTAAAAATATTATAGGCCTTACGGGATGTGTCGGCCTACATAGCCTAAATATACATTCATACCCACATAAGTACACCTTTTGAGATTTATATATAGCCTAGCCTAAACATATAGGCCAACTAGCAGATAATTAGTGCCCGGTTCTCGGAACCGGCAAAAAGTTACAAAAGGGACTCCCACACATCATAAACAATATAGGTCTATTTTTTAGTGACAGCCCCATTCTTTCGTTGAAAATGTAAAATAAAATTCATTTATTCCACTGCAATTTTAAGCGCCACAGTCCAACCAAGCTAAGCGCAACATAGGGTCTACAATTTATGATTTTACAGAATGTAACATTAATAAACGGCATTTTCTTAATTAAAGTATGTGGATGTCAGGGCGAGGCCTCGAGTGGAACAGGGCCCCCACAATCCTAAATACGGCCCTGTCGCTATATTAATTATGGAATAGGCTCATACTACATTTGACACGTCTTTTTGTGTTGGATTTGTTGGTAGTGTTACGAATATCGGTCATAAATGAATGACGTAGTAAGGCATTGACCTCTTAACAAGTGCGTATCAGAGTCCAAAGCGACCAAGGTTTGACCTTTATGCCCTGAGGGCAGTTTAAATAAAATAATTCGTTCAAATCCCGTGGAAATTGGAGGATAATTCTGGATCGTAGTAATTATAGAGAAAGAGGTTAAAATGCGTATTAAGACCCTGTAGAATCTTCGATGATAGTTTTCTTTGGAAAGTCCCGACCTCCTTAAAGTTAGTTCAGTTCGGAAGTTTGTCGAGTGAAGTCGCTCTATTCATTTGTATATAATATGCCATTTATTTTGAAATACTTATGTTGCCATCAGTTGATGAAGTTTATTGATCGTTTATATTGAGTCTACAATTTAAATAAAATTGTTTATTCAACAACTGGAGTTGTTTGATCTATGATTGTTGAGAAAGGTGTTGAAGATAATTATCACGAATATAACTACATTGCTGCATAGACCTGTCAGTCAAAGAACCCCTAGCTTGGGCTACAGATTAGCAGAATCTAGAGACTTCTAATAAAGATACAACTATATTCATTGAATCCGATTTAACGAGTCGTAATAATAGTCAATCATATAGAGGTCCATAACAGTAGGCTATAGGCCCATAGATCTCGAGAACTATAACGTTCAGCTTTTCTGCGGCTCAGTAGGGCTACATCTTATATCTTATAAGTTTTACGGACGATCCTACTAGATAGAAGATTATTACGTCCACTAGGCCCAAAAATCCTGCAGGGAATTGGTCGAAGCTAGCTAGGGTTAGAAACCCGCGACTTGTCGGTCGACAGTCCGGTGAACTAATCACATGACCAGCTGGCCTCACTTTCCCGTTTAACATCCATAATTCTGATATATAAACTAATGTATTTTTGCTATTTTAAATTGTATAGGCTAATAGTAAACCATTAAATTTGGTTAATTATATATAATAGGTTTAGATAGCCTATAGATTTTGATATATTTTGAAATTTCTTCTGGAGAAAAAAAAGTGTATGAGATAAAAATGTATTAGTACCAGTGATGTAGGTAGGATGGCTATTGGGTTGGGGGGTTGGGGGCAAATAGTGCAAGGTCGAAGTGGTAGGAGGACAGGGCAGGATACTATGTAGGCATATAAAGTGCGGAGGTGGCAATAATGCAAGAGGTGTAAAAATAAAAGGCTAACAACTGTTGCACGATTTCCCCCCTAAACTTTTTAACAACTAGGCCTACATGTGATTAAAATATATCAAAAGTGAAACGTAGCATTAAACTATTATTTTTTTCTGAAATTAATAAATAGTTAGCAAAAAGAAAAAGAAATATTGTTAAAATCCTCCATAGTATTTAGGAAAGTATTTTAAAATAAATATGGTAATCAGGTTAAAAATTAAAAATGAGCATGTCTTTTTATTTATCAAAAACTTTGGAAAATCTCTGGCTGAGACTCCAACTTTGTCTCCCGCATGTCTAAAAAATAATTATTAGATTTTACTTAATGGTACTGAAAACATTTTATGGAAGAAGTCATGCAATTCTTTACAATCTTTAAAAAAAAGTTATTTTAATGGAAATTTTAAGAAGTAGCCTACCTATTACTATTACAGAAAAAGAAAAGAAACAACAAAAACAGGTTTAAGTGGGAAAAAGAACCCAGGTCACTCACATGGCAGTCCAGGATCATTTCTAACAACTCAGCCAGATACATGGGTACCAAAAGGAGGACACAGAGAGACAAAAGGGAGGACACATGTCTTCGTTTGAGAGAAGAAGCTGAGCATTTGATTGATTTCCACATTTTTATATTTATTACAACTGAGTTTGTAAATCAAGGCGTCCTATGTTAAACTGTTTTAATTGACACATTCTTGAACTCAACGAGCTGATAATGTATGTTACAATATAGATAAGGTTATGTGTATATAAATTGATCAATGGGAAACAGTTTTTTACAGACACAGTCTACATTCCATATATAGAAATAAATATGAACTTATACATAAATTTATATATACGTATACATAAGTACATTGGAAATTAAAGAAGCCTGTATAAACTATAGATAAAAATTTCATACACTACAATGAAAAGAAAACATTAGGACTAATAGTTTTGAAAATAGAATTATATTATTTACTGAAAACATTTAAAATATATAAAAAATCAGGTAAAATATAGGCAAGTCTTTTTATTTAACAAAAAGCTGTTGCCGGGAATTGGCAATGGAAAAAAGTACATAGGCCTAAAGCTACAGATAAAAAATTTATAAACTACAACAAATAAATAGCTAGAATAATTGAAAAATATAATTATTATATATTTATTTACTGAAAAAATTCAAGAAAGTATTTTAAAATAAATATTGTAGTCAGTTAAAAAAGCATTGTTATTTTACTAAACAAAAAGTTAGGACCCTATGAATGAGAATCAAACACCCCGTCTCCCGCATGCATCTAAAATATGATTATTAGATTTTACTTACTGAAAACATTTTAGGAAAGCTTTAAGTCCTAAAATTCTTTACAATGTTAAAAAAAAAGTACTGTATATACTTGCCTATAAGTCACACTTTTCTTTATTAAAAATTTCAATTTCAATTTGTAGGCTACACCCGACACGGTTTTTGAAAAGTTCAAAAAAACACTACTAATCTATGTCATTAAGTTGCAAATATTAGCCATATCGGTGGTTGTTATGATGTAGAATTACTAGCTATTGCTAAGGCCTACATTTTACATTTAGAAAACTTTCATAGGTGTAAATATACTATCTTTATATTACTGAAATGGACAAATATTTTAGGTTTTTCAAACTCTCACACCCTATTCTTTTGAACTGATTTTCTATTGCAGAAACTTAGCATATTTATAAGTTTAAGGCGGCATTTTTCAAAGGCATATTTAAAGCAAATTACATTATAAAAAGAATCGTAAATGTGTAAAAGCCCATCTAGGCCTATAATGTAGGCTTAAGAGAGATGTGTTTTATATAGTAGGCCTACCTATGGCCTAGGCTTATAGCCTACTAAGGCAGTGTTTAGCATTCTAAGAAAACAGCGCCATGCCTTAGCAATGTTTCCAAAACTACAATCTGCCGATCGACACATTACAGAACATTTCAGACAAATTCTGCACTCCAACTTTTCTTTTCAAATCTATATAAAAATAATGCGTGAAATGTCAATAGTGTCTTTCAAAACACCTCATAACTATGTCATTAAGTTGCAAATACCACCCATAACGGTTGTTATGATGTAGAATAACTAGGCTATTGCTTAGGCCTACATTTAGACAACTTTCGTAGGTGTAAATATACTATCTTTATATAACTGAAATGGACAAATATTTAGTTTTTTTTAGCCCCCTTCCCCCACACAAACTTTTCTTTTAAGCTTTTGTACAGATTTTGTATCGGGTATGGCCGAAATGTGGCGGAAGTTGAAGTTGAAGGCGGCATTTTTTGTAGTCCTATTTGAACGCAAATTACAGTGTGGAAAGAATCGTATATGTGTGAAAGCCTGTCTGGGCCTATAATAGAGGTATAATCTTGTAGACTATTAACTAGTAGCTTAAAATTGTGTTTTATTTAGGACCTATAGGTTATAGCCGTTATAGCCTACTAATAAAGCAGTGTTTAGCATTCCGAGAAAACCGCGCCATGTCTAAGTCTAAGCAATGTATGTTTCCAAAAACTACGATCAAGCCAAATCGACACAGATTTCATGAAATTTCAGCAAAATTCTGCACTCAAACTTTTTTTCTTTAAATCCACTTAGGATTAATGCGTGAAATGTCAATAGTGTGTTTTGTTTTTCATTAGTTGCATGTAAGAGTTGAAAATAATACACAGCTTATTGTCGGTCGGGCAGTCAGGTTTGAAATCAATACAAGTACAAGCAATGTTAATGGTAATTAGGGCACTTGTTTAGCATCATCAATACTGGCGCCATCCAGTCTAGACACCAATATACAAAGCTCACTTCAAAAGACTTTTATTTTGTGTCGACCCACTATAGTGTGACTATAGGGATAGAAACTTTAGTAGGAGTAGGGACAGGGGGCAATGACAACATATAAGAAAAATCTTAAACTAGGGGTGTCACTTATCCACTGGTGCGACTTATACGTGAGTATATACGGTACGGTATATAGTATATATACATATTTATTAACAAACTCTCAGTAATTATACATACATGTTGATCATTATTATTATGTACTCTTTGGTGACTGTTTAAATCTCCACTACGAGAACATTGTTTACTACAAATGTTACATTTGAATTGTTTTTCATCTGTATGATTCCACAAGTGGTATTTTACTTTTTTTTTCGAGTAAATTGTTTATTTCAAATGTCACATTTAAAAGGCTTTTCTCCAGAATGAATTCTTTTGTGTTTTTTCAAATGTCCACTTTGATAAAATTGTTTCAAATGTCACATTTAAAAGGCTTTTCCCCAGAATGAGTTCTTTGGTGTTTTTTTAAACTTCCACTTTGAGAAAATTGTTGACTACAAATGACACATTTAAAAGGCTTTTCCCCAGAATGTATTCTTTGGTGTATTTTTAATTCCCCACTTACAGAAAATTGTTTACTACAAATGTCACATTTAAAAGGCTTTTCTCCAGAATGTATTCTTTGATGTATTTTTAAATGTCCACTTTGATAAAATTGTTTACTACAAATGTCACATTTAAACGGCTTTTCCCCAGAATGAGTTCTTTGGTGTTTTTTTAAACTTCCACTTTCAGAAAATTGTTTACTACAAATGTCACATTTAAAAGGCTTTTCCCCAGAATGTATTCTTTGATGTATTTTTAATTCTCCACTTCGAGAAAATTGTTTACTACAAATGTCACATTTAAAAGGCTTTTCTCCAGAATGTATTCTTTGGTGTATTTTTAAAACTCCACTTTGATAAAATTGTTTACTACAAATGTCACATTTAAACGGCTTTTCCCCAGAATGAGTTCTTTGGTGTATTTTTAAACTTCCACTTTGAGAAAATTGTTTACTACAAATGTCACATTTAAAAGGCTTTTCTCCAGAATGTATTCTTTGGTGTTTTTTTAAATCTCCACTTTGATAAAATTGTTTACTACAAATGTCACATTTAAAAGGCTTTTCTCCAGAATGTATTCTTTGGTGTATTTTTAAATCTCCACTTCGAGAAAATAGTTTACTACAAATGTCACATTTAAAAGGCTTTTCCCCAGAATGAGTTCTTTGATGTTTTTTTAAACTTCCCCTTACAGAAAATTGTTTACTACAAATGTCACATTTAAAAGGCTTTTCTCCAGAATGTATTCTTTGGTGTCTTTTTAAATGTCCACTTCGAGAAAATTGTTTACTGCAAATGTCACATTTTAAAGGCTTTTCTCCAGAATGTATTCTTTGATGTATTTTTAAATGTCCACTTACAGAAAATTGTTTACTACAAATGTCACATTTAAAAGGCTTTTCTCCAGAATGTATTCTTTGGTGTATTTTTAAATGTCCACTTTGAGAAAATTGTTTACTACAAATGTCACATTTAAACGGCTTTTCTCCAGAATGTATTCTTTGGTGTATTTTTAAATGTCCACTTTGAGAAAATTGTTTACTACAAATGTCACATTTAAAAGGCTTTTCTCCAGAATGTATTCTTTGGTGTTTTTTTAAATCTCCACTTTGATAAAATTGTTTACTACAAATGTCACATTTAAAAGGCTTTTCTCCAGAATGTATTCTTTGGTGTATTTTTAAATCTCCACTTCGAGAAAATAGTTTACTACAAATGTCACATTTAAAAGGCTTTTCCCCAGAATGAGTTCTTTGATGTTTTTTTAAACTTCCCCTTACAGAAAATTGTTTACTACAAATGTCACATTTAAAAGGCTTTTCTCCAGAATGTATTCTTTGGTGTCTTTTTAAATGTCCACTTCGAGAAAATTGTTTACTGCAAATGTCACATTTTAAAGGCTTTTCTCCAGAATGTATTCTTTGATGTATTTTTAAATGTCCACTTACAGAAAATTGTTTACTACAAATGTCACATTTAAAAGGCTTTTCTCCAGAATGTATTCTTTGGTGTATTTTTAAATGTCCACTTTGAGAAAATTGTTTACTACAAATGTCACATTTAAACGGCTTTTCTCCAGAATGTATTCTTTGGTGTATTTTTAAATGTCCACTTACAGAAAATTGTTTACTACAAATGTCACATTTTAACAGGTTTTCGTCTGTATGATTCCACACGTGGCATTTTAAATGAGTCAAGGATTTGAATTTTTTATTACAAATCACACATTGAAAGGGGAGTTCCACTAAATGATTTTTTTTATGTTCTTTTAAGTAAATGCTCCAATAAAACTTTTTACCACAAATGTCACATTTAAATAGTTTTTCACCTGTATGATTCCACAAGTGGTATTTTAAAACAGTTAAGTTGAAAAGGTTTTCATTACAAATTAAACATTTGAAGGTCTGTTCTTGTGACTGCATTCTTTGAGTATACTCTACATCATATATCACATCCAACAGGTATTTGTTCTGAAGGATATATTATGTGTTTCTATGATCCCTTCTATTTTATATTTCAAAAATGTACATTTTCAGTTAATGGCCTTGTACTAATGAGGTTATTCATAAGCAGCACAAAATTGTTTACTTTGGTTTATCATAAATATAAATCCATCAGGTGTAATTGTAAAAGACAATTTGAAAAAATATCCTATTTCCTCTGAAAGATCTCTTTAATGGATCTTCAAACATGAACATGGAAAGAAAGTTTTCTTGCTTTATGTATCTCTACCATGTCTTTTATTTTGGTGCATGTGACTGCTGTAATTGTAATATACTGCTGATATTCTGAAATGATATTCTGTTTGAAATTCAGCTTTGAGAATTCTCTATATCCATGTATGACCTACATGTGAGGCTTTTTCTTTTCTGGTTCTCTTCACATTTGGCATTACTTGTTTTCCTCATTTATGATTCCCTATAATGAGACAAATGAGATATTCATCAGAATTTAAAAAAATTCATAAAAACTTTTGTAAAATGTCATAATTTTGAATAAATTCGGACCTTTATTTTTAATCACCAGTACCGTATATTTTTTAATATCACTGTAATACTGTTAATAGATTTTTTCATTTTGACTTACTATAGTTACCACACAATTTAGTTAAGTACCTTTTGGACTGAACTGACCATAGGGCTGGTGAAGCAGCGTTCATCAGTTTCTATGGCCATGGCACACTAGGGGATGTGTGGCTCAACGCCCGGCTGCCTTTACTTTACCCCAACTAATGTCAGGTACCCTTCAGAGCTGGGTAGATTCAGGGACACCCTCCAATTTTGGGAAAAATCCTAGCCACCACCAGGATTGGAACCTAGGACTGTCGGATCGCCAGTCAAACGCGCTGCCACTCGGTCACTGTGCCCCATACCACACAATTTAAAGCACTATCAAATTCACAAATAAAAAATATGTGCAAATTAAATCACTTACACCTATAATATCATAAATAAACTATATGTCTAGGCCATTTCTTTGTATTAATCATATAAGTATTGTGACTGGGGTTCTTGACTTGTTATATGTGACACTATTTGATTTGACTTTATTTGAGGTACTGTCATGACTCTCACAAACAATGAATCAAGGAGGGCAAATTTCTAGCAAACGACATTTAATATGAAGTTATAATACAACACAATTCAACATACATCAATTCACCTCAAGTTCTCCACATATCAACTCCAGTGAGATCAACTAGATCATTCTATACATTTATTTAACACTCTCTCTAACCAACACCGGTGCTGACCTCTTGACCCCTTACATGTCAATGGACAATATGTTTGGTGTTGCCACCTTACTCAATTTAGTTGTCAGTGACAAGTATATAAATTGGATAAGCCTAGTTTTTGGTTACAGCCGAATACCAAACGATAAAGAAAATTATACATTGACTTTTGGCAGACACCAAAAGTTTGAGTAAACCATTGAAAATGTAATATACCGTTGTATATACATGTATTATATAACATTTTATTCAAATTATCAACAGACAGAGTAATAGATGCAGGACTAGTGTTGGAGTCTGAATTTCAAATGTTAAAAAGATATTCAGCTAATGACCGAAATTCAATAGCAATTTCAATAAATTTGGCTTTGGTCGAAACTATGACAAAGAAGCCATTAGCCTACTTTCAGCGCCGAAACCAAATTTTGGTCAGCCGCCAAAGCAATCCCAGCTTCAAGTGTGTAGAGAGAAAAGAAATGGTCAAGCATCCCCACATTAAGAGATCCATAAATATGACTGACTATGTTGGTCCACTTTGTTTTAAAATAGTCTTTTATCCATTCAAAGAATAAGAATGATACTAATAGTAATAGTATAGGAGGAAAATAAGCTACCAGGTCTGACCTATAGACAAAGCCTAAACCTAAACTAAAGTGCTATCATTATTAAATTAGTCTAGGCCTAAACTAAAGACAAGTTCTAAACACCAACAATTTGGCAGCTGACCTCTTGACACAATTTCTGCCTGAATATCATCTCCCATACTATTTTTTTGTCGACGGACATCACAAATAATGATGCACTCATAAATAATAAAAGTATCATATAATTATAACTATTAAAAAAAGTGACCTGACAAATCAAAAGAAGTTATGAAAAACTTGAGTGATGAGCTGCCTAAATACTATCAACTTAAAATAAATTGCTAATTTATTAACTTTTTGATTTAATATAAGATTATTACTAGAGTAAATGACCTCAGCGCGAACACCAGCAAGTTGAGAACACCACTTGAAAAAATGTTCGCAGTTGCTCTATTTTCATGTCTACTACGAAAGCGAGCGTCAATATAAAGAAAGCAGTTATTCCTCAATATCCTTAGGCCGTTTCAGTTACGGGAAGAGCTTTTTTTGTGATAAAAAAGTGCCGACATTTAGAGCCAAGGTGGCGGCTTTGCTAAAAACCTCCCCCCGGATGAAGGAGAGTGGTATCCGGGTTAAGACTATTTTTTGTTTCCTTTTTACATTTAAACGTGTTTGCTATCGGATCATCACTAGGATATAGTAAAGGAACAATGCTGTTATGATTTACAATACTTATTTATAGTAATGTTCGTTTTAAAGGGGTGTTCGCAATGAAGTATGCAAAACGTAGGATTGATCATCATAGCGAACACTTTTTTTTCTGTTGGAGTGGTTATCTAAAAACTGTCAAAAATGCACTTCAAAGGGAATATTACTAGATTATTAAATGTGCTGTACTTAGGGTTGCCAGATACATGGGTACCAAAAGGAGGACACATAGATACAAAAAAGAGGACAAAGGAGGACACATGGGTACCAAAAAGAGGACACATTGAGTGTTCCATTCACATAATTATATTTTTTTTATTTGAATGAGGATTTAACCAGCAATCAGTATCATTTTAATACAATGGTTGCCAATAATTATCTATTAGTAAATTAACAAAGAAAAAGTATTGTAAAAAAATTATTAATACAATTGACTTTTTTTTCAAAATGCAATAATACTATACTATTTGAAAATAAAACAGTCAATTCTATAGTTATACATTATCCTCTTTCTTAATTATACTACATATTTTTTGACGAGCCAACATTTTGCAGTATACAACTGTTTAGATTTTCAACTTGTACTTTGTAAGAATGATGCTCTTTAAAGGGTTAACTGAGAATCTGTTTCTTTCCTTTGTCCATTGAGCTTTTATAAAAAAAAAAACGCTCTTTCCACATTACCATTGCGAACAGGGATACAGAAAAAAAGTTCACACAATTTTAGTAACTGTGACAAGCAATCATTTGGGTAACTTTGAAAAAACAAACACCACATTAACCTAACAACACATTTGATAACACAATCTAATTCATTACGTTTCCTGCTAAATTCTACAATGCATTTGCTTTACTAGACCCAGCCACTTATTGACAATAAATAAAAACATAAAAAGTGCACTAAGGACTTTAAAAACATTTGGCGTACAAAAGCCGGACATTTTAAGGGTTTTTAGCTTTGCTTGCCGGACGGAGGACACAGGGCTAAAAAGGAGGACATGTCCTCCTTTTGCCGGACGTCTGGCAACCCTAGCTGTACTTAGAGCAAGACTCGGGAGAGAAGAAGAGCAGAAAAAAACACTGAAAAGAGAAAGGTCAAGAAATGTAATTGAAGTAAGCTCTGATAGCAGCTACTACATATATTATATATATATGATACTACAACTAATGGAACCAGAAATGGCTTCAATTTCAGTGTTGTTTGTTTGAAAATACAGTTTAGATATCATGCATTTATCAAAAGGCGCATGTAGACTATTGGAACACTAGCGTTTCTTTCTCTTTACTATCGGTGCAGAGGTTTTCTTGGCTCACTCATAAATAGATCTAGATTTTACACCATAAAACTCATTGGTTTAGACAAATTTTTTTTTTTTAATTTAAACGATCTGTTAAAGTCTAGACAAATGCATGTGACAATACAATAGCATGGGCATCTCCAGTGTTCTTTACATTAACAAAATTATAAATATTTGATGACTTTGGTTTAGTGTTTGCTCTGAAATTAAAGTGTTCGCTGTGAAGTTTAATGAAAAAAAGTGTTTGCTATGAAGCTGCAAACATAGTCGTCTGAGAATGCAATCTACACCCTAACCCTGCTAAGTAATACAATAATATAGTATCATTCAAGTAGCCACGTTGTCGTACTATCTTTTGGTACTTTCGTATTTATCCTATGTCTAACGGTTTAGAAAATAGGTCACAAAAACTAAACACAAAAAGGTGCTATTTTTAGCCTTATGGTGTTCGCAGAGGGTGATTTACTCTGATTATTAGTTAATTTAGCTTTAAAGTTGTTTTCACTTTTAAGTTTTCAGTTCTTATTTTCAATTCATTTCAACCATGAATTACACTTTTTACATTTTATGATTACATTAACATATATAATTACACACCCTCAGGAAAGATAACAACAACAGAGCTAGACAGGCCTTAGAGTGGAATCCCCAGGGTAAACGGCATAGAGGAAGACCCAAGCGAACATGGAGACGAAGCATACTGGATGAAACTGAAAGAACTGGAAAGAGCTGGGAAGAATTGAAGCGACTAGCAAGAGACCGTGAAGAGTGGCGTCCTTTGACAGAGGCCCTATGTTCCACAAGGAACCCAAAGGACAGATGATGAACATATATAATTAGTGCCACTATCAAAGAAAGATTTTTTCCCAGATATAAAATAAAAAAACGATAAAAGTGTCCTCTGTCCAGCAGGCAAAGCTTTTGTAATATTTTTTATTTTTTTTTACGCCTAAGATTTAAAAAATGCTGAGTGCACATTTTTTTAAAAATTTAACACATGTCAATAAGAGGATGGGTCGGGTGAAGCAAAACAAAGTATTTAGTATTTAGCAAGAAACGTAATGAATGACATTGTGTACTGTGTTGTCAATTGATGAAATATATACACTTATTTTACAAGAGTTTTTCTTGGTCAGTTTACAAAAATAGGTAGGGCCTACTGTATGGGGACGTCCAATAAGTAAACGAAATAGGGGGGAGGGGGGTCTGAACAAGTTTGACAATTGTTGACATAGGGGGGGGGTCAAGAAAAGTTGATGTCAACAATGTTACTTTTTCTGAAAAAATTAATGATGCAAATTTATAACGAAATTCTACATTTGTCCTGTGCCACTTACAAAGCAAACATGTAAAAACATGGTTTTACGTTGATACAAATATATCAATTATGGAAACTACATATGACATGTCCTTTTTTGTGTTCATCTTGTTAGTTTGTAGATCTATGAATAGGTGGAAACTAATAAAATTGTTAGCAAGGCAAAGTGACCGACCAATTATAGCAAGACATGGTGGCTGGAATAACAAAGGAACATAAACACATTAATAACTGTCTGCAGAGTGCGTTCAGAAACCCAGTTTTAGGCCACTCAGTACATACAAATTAGGTGCCAGAGACTGGCGTGGGTTATGTAAGCCATGTTAGCGATAGCTGGGATTGAGAGACTGGTGTTCGTTATGTAAACCATAGCTGGGATTGGCAATAGTACTAAAAACAACAATTGACCCTCTCTGAGATTATAATTAATGTTTGCAAAGTATTGAATGAAGTGTATTGTGTGAATCCAACATAGTTATTTTGAAATATTTCCTTCAGAAAAATAATTCGTGGCCCACCACATGAAGTCCGAAATACAGGGTGGCCACAAAGTCCCTGGCCATTGTTCATAACTGATGTTCACATTATACATTTCTATTTATTCCGAATGGAGCACGTGGAAATCATTCAGCAGTCAGTTTCCAATTCCTCAAAGAAATCAATCGTAAGAGGTCTGCAGAATTGCAAATTCCCTGCTCCACACTCCAAAAGGTACTCAAAACTGACCTAAGCGTCTCAGCAATCAGGCCAATGCAGGTCATTTGGCTATCTCTGTGCCCCGGTTCCTGGATGAGAATTTCCCTGGCTGCTGGATTGGACATGGATCACAGCATCAATGGTCAGCTCGCAGTTCTGACCTCTCATCATGTGAATATGCCTTGTGGGACATGATGAAAGAAGACACCAGAAAAACACGTTAAGACAACACAGAACAACTTAAAGCTGCAATCCGTGCTTCATTGAACTCGACTTCCCCTGATGCTCAGCATTGTATTTCAGATTGCACCTGGAGACGCATTCGTCTGTGTGCTGAGAATGACATATGTTTGTTTCAATAAATTTCATTGATCATCAAAGAGCCTTCCTTTTCCTCTACAAGTATCATGTACAATTTTGTATATTATAACACTGATTTCCGTGGGTATATGCATAAAAGTAGAGTGACCAGGGACTTTGTGACCACTCTGTAATTAGCCTACCTTTTATTTAATTTTAGCATCCCTAATTCTGATTTTAAATAGACTAATGTATTGTTGCTGTCTACGTTATAGGTAAAACATTAAAATTAGGTCAATTTGAAAAATAAACTTTACAGCTCATACAGGAGTCTTTAAGAAGATGGATCATTCTTTCTTGTACAAATGATCACTAGTTTATTAATTATTTTCTTAAGAGGTTAATACTATGTTTAATTTTGTACTCTTACAATACAAAAAATACAGCAAAAGCCGAACATTTTAAAGGTTCTTAGCTTTGCCTGCCGGGCGGAGGATAATAGTCTGGACATCTGGCAACCCTAGACAGGGAAGACAACTATACCGTGTGTATAAAAGAGGAGTAGTGAACATATGGTTAAAATAGAAGGCTAATTTACAAGTGCACAATTTCACCCTAAACTATTTAACAATTAACATTGTACCAAAAGCTCATCAGTGAAACGTAAAATTATAAAAGATTAAATATTTCTATGAAAAGAACAATAGTAAACAAAAAGAAAAGAAATATTGTTAAAATCCTCGGATTGGAAAATAAATAAATGTAAATGAGGGGCGAGTAGGGAGGGGTAGAAACCATGTTTCACCCCCTTCGTGGCTACGCCTATGACTGCCTATGAGAGTCAATTTGAAATCTTTTATACAGGTTTTAAAATGTATAGAGCGTTCTCAGAAGGCGGAGCTTAAGTTTTTTTGTGTAAATTTAGTGACGTATTTGTGTAAATATAGAACCCACTTGAGGTACAAACGTAATGTGGTGAAAGTGAAGTAGCCTACTTCTTTATCATGCAAAATTCACATCTGAATATTGGCTATCCTACTAAAAAATAAGGAGGTAAATAGTAGTACTGTATATTAATTGATTGATGTGATTAGGCTAGGGCCGGCTAGACCTATTTACACTTTCAATTTCACTTTATAGGCCTACACTTTTAATGTTTCGTAGGCTAGGCTACGATGTCAAGCGATATTGTTGGTGAATAGGCTATCTAGTCAAGTAACTATTAGGCTCACATCGTCTATGATCTATGTCTATGATAATAATAAAATAGCCTATTTTATTTAACATACATTTATATAATACAGCTTAAATCTTAATAAGACTTAAAACACAACACATCATTTAAAAAAAGCTCGAGCCAATATGAAACTTTATTAATACAGCGGCCATATTTAATTGTACACCATTACTCAAAGTAAACACAAATCACGTGCTTTTTGTCACAGGATTGCAAAGTTTTCGTGGCAATTAGTTAGTAACGTGTGCTGTCAACAGGGGTAACGCAGGTTCTACCCTACCCCTCTCCACTTTTTTTTATATTTTTATTAATTCAATTATAGTAAAACGATATATTTTTAGATAAAAAAGTCACTTTTTTGTAACTATTTGTCATTGTTTATAATTAATTCAAACAAAAAGGTTAATTAGCCTATGTCACTTAATCACAATTAGAAATTGATGTTAGGCCTACGGTTAGTCTCGGTTAGGGTTAGGACTTAAATAGTAGGCCTATAATTAATTCAAACAAAATTGAAAAAGGTTATTTAGCCTTAGATGTCACTTAATCACAATAAGAAATTGATGTTACGGTTAGGACCGTTAGGCCCGGTTAGGGTTAGGACTTAACTAGGAATATGATCCCAAATGAAAGCCTATAGACTATAGAATAGTATAGATTAGTAGGCCTATAAAGTCATAAAGTTATAAGTCATATCATAAATATAGGCTAACTCTCACATTTTTTGGTAAATTTGGGTGCCTACACACATTATAGGGCCTACACACATTATAGGGCCTACACACATTCGGCTGAACGTTATACACAGGATTCGCCGAATAACGCTGAACGTTATACACCGGATCAGCCACGTAACGCTGGGCGTTATAGGCGGATGCGCCGTATAGTATAATGCCTCCAATTAAAAAATGCATGCGTAGTAGTATTAGTTAGGCAGTCCCAACCAAAATGGTATTTTAAATTTAGACAATTTTAATGACACTCAGTTGATATAAATTTTTCATACAAGAATTTCAATTTCTTTAATAAAAGTTATGAGTTATGAGTATGAGTTATGAGATGAAGTTTCAAATCAAAATGTGATAAAAATCGAAACCGTAGGTTACTAAATAATCTAAATTTAGTAAATTGGCTATACCCCCCCCCCCCTTGAAAGTGTCCATTTGTGGGGACCCGTAACTACTAAACTAACAATAACACAATAACAATCCTAGAAGTCCCAAACCTGGTCACGCCTGGTGAACTGGATCAGAAGTTTATAATATGCTATACATACATGAATTACATGAATTAGAATCGTAGGAGTAGTAGTAGTAGTAGTAGTAATGCGTGTCAAAATCAATTGTGGGTAGTGTTGTTCTCAACTGTGGCGCTCAGTGAGTAATGTACACCTTTATTTGATTTTACAACACTGGATAGCTGCTATCCGATAATCCGATAGCATATTCCAGGCGTCGGCAACCTAAGGCACGCGTGCCAAAGTTGGCACGCAGAGCGATTTTCAATGGTCCGCGAAATACCCCCAAGAGTTTTTTTTTTGGATAAAAAAACAACAACATTTTCCGGTTCTAAATTAGGAAAACTGACTATTGATTTTTCTGAATGAAATAGCGACACATTACAGTGAGTTGCATTTTCAAGCACCACTGGAATGGATTTGCATTGAAACTGGAAATATCTTGCCGTGAAATCAATTTTAAAATACTTAACTGATGCACATCCCTATAGTAAGGCATATATTGAGATAGAAAGTTGGGCTTTTTCACAAGTAGCCTACATCGAAACACTCAAAGCATAGTTTTCTAATCAAAGGCAAGACTTTCAAATTGATGGACTCATTTTTTTTCATACCACATCAAGCTTAACTGGTTTGCTATTATTACAACTGTCTTAGATGTAGATCTTTTTTTAGTGGATGAATATTGGCGATTTTAAAATGCAGCAGGTTGAAGTTGAAACATTAAAAAAATGGGCATCCAAATGTGCCCATTTGCGGGGAAAATCTGGAAGGAAGCTGCTTAAAAAAGTCATCTGCTTTTCTCAACTAGTGCTTACTAAGCATTCACTCTTTTACTTTCAGCTTTTGGTTGAACTTACTCTTTTGAAAAGATTTTATCACACATGCAAGCCGTTTCCAAACCTCTAATAATTAAATCTTGTAATGAATACCATAATGTTGGATTATATAAAGAGATAATAATTGATATAAATGCAAAAAAGAGGATGATAATAACAAACATGTTAATTGTGTATTAAATATACGTACAACTTTGAAAAAATTCATTTTAGCTGTTGGCACGCTGAATGATTTAGAAATCCTTGTTTGGCACACTGTAAGCAAAAAATTGCCGACCCCTGGCTTATTCAGTAGATGTGGTAGGGGTAGGCCCGACCTATATATAGTTTCTAAATATCATATGACAGCCCAGGCTCCCTACTTTAAAATGCTGGTGAAATTATGCTTGAGCAGTGATACCACTCCTTGGCTTTTTTTCCCAAGATCTTGGCTTTTTCGATCCGAACTTGGGATATTGGCTTTTTTTTCCAGGACCGTGGCTTTTTTTTTTTCAAAAACATATTAGCATTATTTTATGATTATTGGTGGTCAAAATGTATTTTGGGAAGCAACTATAAGAATAAAGGTAGGCCTATGTGCAAACTGTACTGCTACAACATATCGTTTGGTAAGACTCATAGTGTCACCAGCGACGGCCCAGTTAGGCCAAATCAGACTCCAATAGCCTATCGTATAACAGAGCTGCTGTAGCTGGAAATTTGGTAGGCCTAAATGATGCGGTGTAGCAAAGAGGGGAGGGAAGGATGGAGAGGTGTAGGCTACACCTTAATCAAACCTCACATATGACAACACAACATAAATTGATTACCATGGTAAACATGCTCCCCCGGCCGTTTATTGCCAGTAAAAAGAAAAGATATTCGTCACTATATATATGACATTTAATATATTATAGATGACAAACTGGAAAAGGTCGGGACAAAAAACAATTAGATGTGGGAGCTTAGGAGAGGCATATAGTGTAAATGGTTGGGTGAAGGGGACAAATGGTAAGCAAATAATATAAAGGGGAAACCAGGAAAATTAGTAACTTAGGCTAACATCATTTAAAACATTAATAAAAATGCAAGACTAGACTCAGATCACGGATCAGCATATAAATATAACGCAATATTTTTTTTTTTTTTTATATATGATGCGTCTGTAATGTAGGCTAAAAGACTAGCACTGGTCCCCAGTTTTCCAAACTGGTTAAAATAATTTTCAAATGCAGTTATAAACAATAGTCGTAAGCGGTGATAAAGTATTTTCCCCTTCTTACAAATTTCCCGCTCCAAAGTTAATTTAACATGAATACGCAACATTTGATGACGTCATAAAAAAATAATCCCAGCGCATCCTTTTTTTCTCATTTATTTTTAGATCGAATAAGGATAAAAATTTGGTACTGGCAATTTCAATGTCAAAGAAATCTTTTCTTTTTATAAGATAAGATAAGATAAGATTTCTTTATTGATCCAAACAAATGGAAATTTGTCTTGATTACAGATGTTTTGTCCTTCAGCATATTTTAAACAAAATAAAAGAATTATTTGTAATTTGTATACAAGCACAGACATATACTTATAAAATAGACAAGCGCACACACATTCACACAATTTTTTTTTACCTAAATTTCGACCAAATAACCAGTGCGGTCATTTAAACAAATGTAAAACCTTGACAGTGTTGACCGCAGTAACACAAAAAATATTTGTAGCGAATTTTATGTCATTCTGTCTAGTATTTAAAAATATTATAAGGTATGTAGGCCTACATATACTTATACATTACACATACATACCTGTATATTAAGTATAGGCCTACACCTTTTGAGATTTATATATAGGGGAGAGTGGGGAGAAATGGCCAGGTGGGAGAAATGGCCCACACCCATTATATCCAAAACTGCTGGACCATAATGTTCAGGATGTAAATGAATGTATTTAGTACATTCTTTTTATGGTACTCCATCAATTTCCGGGCGAATTGTTCAATTATTGTTGGACTGGATATGTTTGAAATTTGATGTTAAAAAAATATACTTTTTCAACTTTCACATTTTTTAAATCAAAATTAAGCCTTTTTTGTCTTAATAATTGGTAAGTCTTTTTCTTAATACATCAATTATTTAGATATAACAATATGATATTTTAAATTATGTTTTATATCATGTAATTTTTTTTAAAATATTTTTATATCACAACCCCCCTGTGGGGAGAAATGGCCCACAATTTGTGGGGATAAATGGCCACCCATAAAACTAACTTTTTTAGCAAACTATCCTTATAAAACAACTGTTTTATAGTAATTAATTTAAATTTACCACTAATATTGATAATAATTTACATTACTAATTAAATATATTTTGATATTAGAAACTATTGTGTTTTTTAAAGATAGTTTTTTTATTATTGCAAAGTCAATAGCCAATAATAGTGAATGTAGCCCTATATATAGTTTATAGTAAGCATATTCAATCTATTGCTATTAAACTATGATTAATATGATTATAACAAATATGAATATATTAAATAGTCTTTACCAACATGTTATTTCTAAATGAAATTATGAAATTATAATTTTTCTAGTCAAACATCAAGATTTTAAAAGGACTCCAGATACCATAGCATTCACCGCGATGAAAGAGTGGACTAAATACAGTTTTTTTTATATTATTAAATATGTAAATTGCTCATGCTAAGATACAGTTTACATAAAGCCTACTTTTCAAAAGCTAAATGGTAGGAAATAGCAAAAAAAGCATTCAGGGCCATTTCTCCCCACCTAGTGGGCCATTTCTCCCCGTGCTATGGCCATTTCTCCCCACTTATATGTACATCAATTGTTATTTATTATACAAAAATCTATATATAATTAAGGGATAAACAAGGTATATTAACTTGTATTATTGGCTAGACTAACATCTATTACAATTTCATAATTAAATATACATATTTTTATAAATTAGACACAGTTTATCAAGAAAGACTATTTGGTGGGCCATTTCTCCCCACTCTTCCCTAGCCTAAATATACAGGCCAACTAGCAGATAATATGTACCCGGTTCTCCGAACCAGCAAAAAGTTTCAAAAGGGGCCCCCGCACATCACAGACAATATATTTATTAGTGAGATCCCCATTCTTTCCTTGAAAATGTAAAATAAAATTCATTTATTCCACTGCACTTTTAAGCGCCAAAGCCCAACCAAGCTAAGCGCAACATAGGGCCTACAATTTATGACTTGTCTGTTGACAATCCGGTGAACTAATCACAGGACCAGCCGGCCTGACTTTCCCGTTTAACATCCATAATTCATATATGTTAACTAATGTATTTTTGCTAACTACATTTTATAGGGTAATAGTAAACCGTTAAATTGGGTTAATTATATATAATAGCCTATAGATTTTGATATATTTAAAAATATAATATTAAGTTATAATTTCCTTTTCTTCTGGAGAAAAAAAAATGTATGAGATAAAAATGTATTAGTACCAGTGATGTAGGTAGGATCGCAATTGGGTTGGGGGGTGGGGGTGGGCAAATAGTGCAAGGTCGAAGTGGTAGGAGGACAGGGCAGGAGATTATGTAGGCATATAAAGTGCGGAGGTGGCAATAATGCAAGAGGTGTAATAATAAAAGGCTATCAACTGTTGCACGATTTCCCTCCTAAACTAGGCCTACATGAATATCAAAAGTGAAACTTAGCATTAAGTTAATTTTTTTTGTGTGAAATCAATAAATAGTAAGCAAAAAGAAATAGCCTATTGTTAAAATCCTCCAATTTGAAAAAAATGGGGTGGGGGGGGGGAAATTTAATGATATACCACCCCCCCTCCGCCATGAGAGTTATAGTCAATTTGTTAAATAAGTTTATAAATGTATTAAAAATAATTAGCCTATAGATCTTTCAACCCCTATGTATTTTAAACATTAAAGAAAGCATGTACAATTTTGTTCATTATTATTGAGGGGGAGGGGGGGGGGGTAAAGAATTGTTGACATAATTTTATAGGTGGAGGGGGGGAGGGTCTCTTAAAGTTTGACAATTATTGACAAGGGGAGGTAAATATTGCCAAAAAATTGTTGACGTATTTATTTTATTTAATGGACGTCTCTTTGGTGTGCCATCAGAGTGATTGTCTGAAGCCGGCTGGTCCAGCGGTTAGTTCACCGGACTGTCAACCAAAAACCAACTGAGACGTCGCGGGTTCTATCCCTGCCACCGACCGATCCATGTCGCCCTGCAGGAGTTTTGGGCCTATTGGACGTAACAGCTTCTATCTAGAAGTAGAAGGAACGTCTGTAAACTTATAAGATACAACGTTCAGTTCGTCCGTAGGTGTCAACAGAACGATTGTCTTAACATTTAGAACGATTGTTTTAATGTTCATAACATTTGATGTGTCATCAGAATGACTGTCCTAACATTCAGCTGTGTGTCATCTTAATGTTTCTCCTAAACAATCAGTGTGACATCAGAATGATTGACTTAAATTAGTGTATCATCAGAATGATTGTCCTATCAATCAGTGTGTCATCCAAATGACTTTCCTATCAATCAGTGTGTCATAAGAACAATTGTCCTAACTGTCAGTGTATTGTCAGAATGATTGACCTAAATTAGTGTGTCATCAGAATGATTGTTCTATTAATCAATGTGTCATCAGAATGATTGTCCTAACAATCAGTGTGTTATCAGAAAGATTGTCCTAACAATCAGTGTCATAACAATTATTGTCTTAACATTCAGTGCGTCATCATAATTATTGTCTTAACATTCAGTGTGTCATCATAATGATCGTCTTAACATTCAGTGCGTCATCATAATTATTGTCTTAACATTCAGTGTGTCATCATAATTATTGTCTTAACATTCAGTTTGTCATCATAATGATTGTCTTAACATTCAGTGTTTCATCAGGATGATTGTTCTTATATTTATTATTCATAGTCATCAAATAATTATCCTAACATATAATGTGTCATCAAATTGATTATTCTAACATTTAGTGTGTCATCAGAATGATTGTCTTAACATTCAGTGTGTCATCATAATTATTGTCTTAACATTCAGTGTATCATCATAATGATTGTCTTAACATTCAGTGTTTCATCAGGATGATTGTTCTTTTATTCATTATTCATAGTCATCAAATAATTATCCTAACATATAGTGTGTTATCAAATTGATTATTCTAACATTTAGTGTGTATTCAGAATGTTTGTCCTATAAATCAGAGTGTCATCAGAATGATTGTCCTATCAATCAGTGTGTCATTAGATCAATTTTCCCAACATTCAATGTTTATCAGAATGATTGACCTAAATTATTGTTTTATCAGAAAGATTGTCCTAACAATCAGTGTGTCATCAAAATGATTGTCCTATCAATCAGTGTGTTATCAGAATGATTGTCCTAACAATCATTGTCATCATAATGATTGTCTTAACATTCAGTGTGTCATCAGGATGATTTTTCTTACATTCAGTATACAGTGTAATTAAAATGATTATCTTAACTTTATTGTGTCATCAAAATGATTATTCTAACATTTAGTGTGCCATCAAATCTATTGTTCTACCAATGTGTGTGTCATCAGAATGAGTGTCCAAACAATTAGTGTGTCACCAAAATGATGGTCCTAACATGTCATTCAGTGTGTCATGAAATTTATTGTCCTAAATTAGTGTCTCATCAGAATGACTGTCCTAGTAATTAGTGTGTCATCAGAATGATTGTCCTAGCAATTAGTGTGTCGTCAGAATGATTGTCCTAGCAATTAGTGTGTCATGAGGATGATTGTTCTTGCAGTATTCAGTGTCATCAAAATGATTATTCTAACATTTAGTGTGTCATCAAATATATAGTCCTATCAGAATGATTGTACCCGGTACTAACAATTAGTGTGTCATAATGATAGTTCTAACATTTAATGTGTCATAAGAATGATTGTCCTATTATTTTATGTGTTTCATCAGATAGATTGTCATAACTTTTGATGCGTCATCAGCCTAGAATGATTGTCCTAACATTCAGTGTGTCGTCAAGATAATAATAATAATTCTATTTGCAAAGTGCTGCCAACAAACATGATGGAAGCTCAGAGTTGCCCATTTCACATTGAGCAACAAACAACAATAAACATGGATATTATTCTCTAGGCTATAAAGGATGGGTGTCCTAACATTTTGAATAAGTTTTAACATTCATTGTTTCATAAGAATGATTTATTGTAATATTAATCAATTAATGTATTCCAATATGTTTAATTCATTATTTCATTTTGATGTATTTTTATGGGTTTGTTGAAATTAAATATTTTAATAATACTGTTTTAAAATGTAAACATGGTATTTTAATAGTACACTTGTAACAGAAAGAGTGAGCTAAGTTTTTTATTTGATAAACAATTTTTATTAAAGGAAAACATTATAGTTATGCTACATTTTTGTATTAAAATAATTAAAGAAGAGATGTTTTAAAGATTTTAATTTTTTTATCAATTTTTGTACATTTGTCCTGCCTTTAAAGGATTAAAAAAAAAGAGTCAAATCAATTAGAATTGTTAAAAATATCTGCAACACACTCTAACCCAAGATATAGGAAAATCAAACTCATTTACAACAAATTGTCAAGCTATAAGTGAAAGATATAGACTAATTAGATTGAAGTAAAAAAATTAACTACAACAAACTTAAATCATAATCAACATATCTTTGAATCGGCATTTACAATTTGATAATTTTAAGGCAAAAAAGAATTATTAATTTTCATTGACTGATAACATTTACAAAAGCTAAAATTAAAAAATAAGCATTGTAGTATGTACTCAGTATTAAATAACCCTTTTTATTTTTTTTTAAGTTCAGTCTATCCATGACATGAGTGTGTAAAATATAATTATTAGTTTTCACTTTCTAAAAACAATAAGGAAAGCTAAATGTTTTAGAAAAAAAATTAAAAATGAGGCATGTCTTTTTATTTAACAAAAACTTTGGAAAATCTCTGGCTGAGACTCCAACTTTGTCTTTGTTAAAGCGTGAAATGTCAATAGTGTGTTTTGTTTTTCATTAGTTGCATGTAAGAGTTGAAAATAATACACAGCTTATTGTCGGTCGGGCAGTCAGGTTTGAAATCAATACAAGTACAAGCAATGTTAATGGTAATTAGGGCACTTGTTTAGCATCATCAATACTGGCACCATCCAGTCTAGACACCAATATACAAAGCTCACTTCAAAAGACTTTTATTTTGTGTCGACCCACTATAGACACTATAGTGTGACTATAGGGATAGAAACTTTAGTAGGAGTAGGGACAGGGGACCATGACAACATATAAGAAAAATCTTAAACTAGGGGTGTGACTAATCCACTGGTGTGACTTATACGCGAGTATATACGGTATGGTATATAGTATATATATATTTATAAACAAACTCAGTAATTATACATGTTGATCATTATTATTATGTACTCTTTGGTGACTGTTTAAATCTCCACTACGAGAAAATTGTTTACTACAAATGTTACGTTTGAATGGTTTTTTATCTGTATGATTCCACAAGTGGTATTTTACATTTTTTTTTACAGTAAATTGTTTATTACAAATGTCACATTTAAAAGGCTTTTCTCCAGAATGAATTCTTTTATGAGTTTTTAAATTTCCACTTTGATAAAATTGTTTACTACAAATGTCACATTTAAAAGGCTTTTCTCCAAAATGAATTCTTATGTGTCTTTTTAATTTTCCACTTTCAGAAAATTGTTTACTACAAATGTCACATTTAAAAGGCTTTTCTCCAGAATGTATTCTTTGGTGTTTTTTTAAATTTCCACTTTCAGAAAATTGTTTACTACAAATGTCACATTTAAAAGGCTTTTCTCGAGAATGTTTTCTTTGGTGTATTTTTAAATGTCCACTTTGAGAAAATTGTTTACTACAAATGTCACATTTAAAAGGCTTTTCTCCAGAATGTATTCTTTGATGTATTTTTAAATGTCTACTTTCAGAAAATTGTTTACTACAAATGTCACATTTAAAAGGCTTTTCTCCAGAATGTATTCTTTGGTGTCTTTTTAAATTTCCACTTACAGAAAATTGTTTATTACAAATGTCACATTTAAAAGGCTTTTCTCCAGAATGTATTCTTTTATGAGTTTTTAAATCTCCACTTTTATAAAATTGTTTACTACAAATGTCACATTTAAAAGGCTTTTCTCCAAAATGAATTCTTATGTGTATTTTTAAATTTCCACTTTGAGAAAATTGTTTACTACAAATGTCACATTTTAACAGGTTTTTGCCTGTATGATTCCACACGTGGTATTTTAAATGAGTTAAGGATTTGAATTTTTTATTACAAATCAAACATTTAAAGGGTAGTCCCACTAAATGACATTTTTTATGTTCTTTTAAGTGAACGCTCCAATAAAACTTTTTACCACAAATGTCACATTTAAATAGTTTTTCACCTGTATGATTCCACAAGTGGTATTTTAAAACAGCTAAGTTGAAAAGGTTTTCATTACAAATTAAACATTTGAAGGTCTGTTCTTTTGACTGCATTCTTTGAGTATACTCTACATCATATATCACATCCAAAAAGTATATGTTCTGAAGGATATATTATGTGTTGCTATGATCCCTTCTATTTTTATTTCAAAAATGTACATTTTCAGTCAATAGCCTTGTACTAATGAGGTTATTCATAAGCAGCACAAAATTGCTTACTTTGGTTTATCATAAATATAAATCCATCAGGTGTAATTGTAAAAGACAATTTGAAAAAATATCCTATTTCCTCTGAAAGATCTCTTTAATGGATCTTCAAAAAAGAACATGGAAAGAAAGTTTTCTTGCTTTATGTATCTCTACCATGTCTTTTATTTTGGTTCATGTGACTGCTGTAATATCTACACAGAACTTCAGAAGTGTAGATATTCTGATATTCTGAAATGATATTCTGTTTGAAATTTAGCTTTGAGAATTCTCTATATCCATGTATGACCTACATGTGAGGTTTTTTCTTTTCTGGTTCTCTTCACATTTGGCATTACTTGTTTTCCTCATTCCCTATAATGAGACAAATGAGATATTCATCAGAATTTTAAAAAATTCATAAAAATATTTTTAAAAAGTCATAATTTTGACAAATTCGGACCTTTATTTTTAATCACCAGTACCATATATTTTTTAATATCACTGTAATACTTTTAATAGATATTTTTAATCACCAATACCATATATTTTTTAATATCACTGTAATACTGTTTATAGATTTTTTCATTACGTACTTACTATAGTTACCACACAATTTAGTAAACAACCCTTCGTTCCGAACTGATCATAGGGCTGGTGAAGCAGCGTTCACCAATTTCTATGGCCACGGCACACCAGGGGATGTGTGGCCCAACGCCCGGCTGCCTTTACTTTACCCCAACTAATGTCAGGTACCCATCAGAGCTGGGTAGACTCAGGGACACCCTCGAATCCTGGGAAAAATCCTAGCCTCCATCAGGATTCGAACCCAGGACTGTCGGATCGCCAGTAAAATGTGCTGCCACTCGGTCACTGAGCCCCATACCACACAATTGAAAGAACTATCAAATTCACAAATAACAAATATGTGCAAATTAAATCACTTACACCTATAATATCATAAATAAACTATATGTCTAGGACATTTGTTTGTTTTAATCATATAAGTATTGTGACTGGTGTTCTTGACTTGTAATATGTGACATTATTTGTTTTGACTTTATTTGATATACTATTATTGATATACTATCATGACTCTCACAAACAATGAATCAATTACCATTAGCCTACTTTCAGCGCTGAAACCAAATTTTGGTCAGCAGCCAAAGCAATCTCAGCTTCAAGTGTATAGAGAGAAAAGAAATGGTCAAGCATCCCCACTTTAAGAGATCTAAACCCAGTTTTTTGCCACTCAGGACATCTAAATTAGGTGCCAGAGACTGGCGTTCGTTATGTAAGCCATGTAAGCGATAGCTGGGATTGGCAATATAACTAAAAAAAAACAATTGACCCTCTCTGAGTCCTTACTTTAGCAGCCTAAGGGCCTAAGGCTAATTGACTAATTAATGTTGAGGGTTCTCACATTCTCACATTTAAAAGAAAATAAAAAAATTCACAACTGTTTCACAACTTTTAAAAAACTAGAAAATTCATTACTAACGAGTTTGAACCCAAAAATTTTTAAAAGATTTCCAAAACTTTTCTATGATAACGTACAAAATTTCCAAGACCTCTTATGAGTAATGATCCCGAAATATACCAATGAAATATTGCTATAAATAATTTTTACAATTATAAAAAAAAGTTTAACAAGTAAACAAAGGAGAGTAGTTAAGAAACCAAACAATATTTATAAATTATATTAATATAGGGAAAAAATAATAAGAGAGTGCATCACGAATAGAGCAGACGAATTAATTTCCAGCTAATTAGTAGATCAGATTGTGACAGATACTATTCTAATGAAAACTCTATATTGCCATATTAATATTGATAAGTACTAATGCAGAGATGTTAAAGAAAAGTCGTCATTGGTTTTATTAAATACTATACTAATCTTTAATTATTTTTTTATTGAAGAAAAGGGCTCTTTATATTTATATTATCTTTTTTTGAGGATAAACATGTAAGCCATGTGACATGAAATTTTCAAAATAAATGTTAACAATTGTGCTATTTACCAATAGAAGGGTAGTGAAGAGAGGATTTGTATATCATTAATTAAAATTGGATAACAAAGAAATAAAGTTATGAACTTTTAAGAGAAAAAATCTGAAGAACAACTGAAGCTGACTTATTAGGGTCAAAATGATCTATGTTACCTCCCTTGCCTTCTCATTTTCCTATCATACTATTCTTACGTAGGCCTACATTTTTTTAAAGTTTAAAATTTTTGCATCCATATTATAATATAAATGTACAATTTTAGATAGTTAAGATGTTTATCTACTAAACAGAAACATTTTCTACCCGTAGTTTATTAATTTACTGCTAAACAGAATGGGTAAATTCAGTGGCGTAAAAAGCACTAAACTGCAAAGGGTACTCAAAGTAGGGAATATAAGACAAGTAAGAAACTAGTTGACAACTGGACCTAGTGCAAATGTATCCAATGATAGAATTGGATGTGTGCTGCACATAGCCTATAGAGGGGTGAAAGAAAAAAAGAGGAGAGGCAGGCTAGGTACTGTAGCATCTTCACCAGCCACAATGTGGAGACAAGAGAGGTTGCCAAGAGAGGCTGCCAAGACAAGACACATGAGAGGTGCCAATGTTTGCAAGAATAGTGGAATTATCATACTGGGTATTTAGAGATCCATGTTGGAAAAGGAAAAAAAAATTGGTGTTGGAAAAGGAATAAATTTGTGTAAACACATGTTATGAAATAAAATTTCTAAATCAATAAATTCCAAAACTTTTCCATGCCCTAATTATAAAATTTAAAATTTCCAAAACTTTTTCATACTGGAAATGGTCCTATCAATTTTCCAAAACTTTTCAGAAATTCCATGACTCTGTACAAACCCTGTTACTAGACTATAAACACTTGACTAAACAGAAAAAGTCCATTAGAAAAAATGTAATTTAAGTTTAAGGAGGGTTAAAAATAAGATATGACAAAAAGTATGGGATAATGTCATTCATTTACATTTATTGAATTCACATCATATACAATGGTACCTCAGGTTACAAACCCTCTAAGATTAAGAATGATTCAAGTTACGAATGAATGACAACTTTGAAACATTTTTTGTCTCTGGTAACGAGCAGTGCCCCAGGTTATGAATAGGTACTCAAAACTGGCTTCCGTTTTTTTTTTTTTTTTGCGTTTTTAAGTTTTCAACACCTGTTGTATATAATTGTCTAGGCCTCATGCGCCATTCATAATAGTATGATAGAAAGATAATTTTTTCACTTGATTGTACAGAAATGAATGACCTTAATCATAATCACTATTAAATCTTTTGAAGAATATTATTAGTTTAAATTTTTCAATTATCAAGTTATAGAAGAAAAAGGTTACGTTTTTGTATGATTTGTTGAAAGTTTACTATTTTTACAACCACCTTAAAGCTGATCCATTTTCCTGTAAAAATCTGAAATGAATTATTCATCTCTATATTATGGCCCGTTTTGCAAAACTTGCAAGATAAACCCAATGAAATAGTATTTTACCGCTGTAAAAACTTATCTGCCCCGATCTTCACGTTTTGTAGGGCCGTTACCAATAAAGGCGTCGTATCGGATCTAATCACTTTAGTAGTTAAGTATAACTATTCAATATCATAGATTAATAATATAAAATGTATTTTATGTTAAAAGTATATGTACATATTATTATATTTATTTTATTTTCATAAAATTGGTCAAGATTTACCAATTTAAATCGCTTGTCCTCGAGTCTCCCAAGCCCTATTAAGTTTAAGCCTAATTTATTTCTTGTAATAAAATAAACTAAAATTATTTTAAAGTAGATATGCTAAGTATATTGAATTGATACTTTTTATTTCTAGGAAATAATATTATAACACGTAATTTGGCAATCATATAGGGTCTTCAATCTGTTGTCAATGTAAGCAATAGTAAATTTGACCTTTGGTGGACTAGCAAAGCTATGGAAAGTATTATGAAAAACAACAAGTATAAAATTAAGTAGTTTTAAACACTTATAAAAAAAATTAAATTGAACCAGCCATTTTTTTATTTGGAATTTGTGGAAGCGAAGCTATTTTCAGCAGATAAATGTAGATAAATATTGACTAGCCTACACTCATAAGGCCTGCAAAATGCAATAGCTGTGAGGCCTACCATGACAAGTCTAATGTGGGTAATCAAAGACATATTTTACTATTTAGAATAATACAATACTATTTTTATATTTACACTTGAAGAATAATTATTCTACCATGGCATATGATGATATGTTTAATAATTCTTCGGTAGGGCTAAGTCATTTTTTAAACATTTATTGAATAATGGTTTGTTTTGCAAAGGCTTAATAATAATAATCCTAATAAGATCTAGAATTAACAGTAATAAAAATTCTATTGTATGTCCCTCATTCGTTAAACGTTTATTGGCGGATATTATATATATGTTTGTGAATTTCTATGCATTGCCTAGGAATAAGTCTAATGACAATCAGTTATAATCAGATAGCCTACATTGGGGGTCGTCCATTAATTATGTCAACAAAATTGAGAGAAGGGGGTGAAGTTGAAAAAATTGATAATTGTTGAAATGTGGGAGGGAAGGGGGTCAAGGTTATTTAACGTCAATAAAGTGACTTTATATAAAACATTTTAATTATACATTAGTTGTACTAACACCAACATAATGGAGAAAAAATGTCATTAAAATCATAAATTATACTGCATTGCCAACTTCGTGGCCTATATGCATATACCTTCTCTATTTCGATCTGAACCAAATAAAAACAAATAGAGGGTTGGGGAGGGGAACAAGGGGGAACATAGGGTAGAATTGTGCAACTTTATGTGTGTGTGTGTGGAGGTGGGACAAATAGTGCACTGCATGAGGTGGAAAAGAAGGTTTATTCTGATATGTAAACAAATATATTTTTGATAACTTCTAATACTAATTGATGAAAAGTTAAAATAGAGAAAATTGTATGATCTAAAAATGTATTATTACCAGAAGCCTAATGGGGGTTTCAAATAGTGAAAAGTAGGAACAATAGTATGACAGGGAATGCATTTAGTATAGTGCAGGGGTGGGGGTGTAATGCAAGAGGGAATAGTGAATGAACGGGGATAATTCTCAACTAATGCACAATATCCTTCTATACTATTGAACAACTAATATGGAATCAAAATATCAATACTGAAAAAAAATATTAGATTCATTAAATATTTATATATAAAAAAAACATTAATAATAAAAAAAAAAAAAGTAATCCCGTTGGACCAAATTGATCCATAGGGCCGTGAAGCAGAAAATAATCAGAAATATTATTAAATTCCTCAGGTTGGAAAAATGTGTGTGTTGAGATGGTGAGAGGCCTATGATAGTTTGAAAGTCAATTTAAAATATTTTAAACAAGATAAAAAATGTATCACAAATTATTTATAGAATCTCTATTCTATTTTAAACATAAACTTCAAATGGATAAAAGTGCCTAAGAACTGTTAATGTAATTAAAGGACTTCCCCTAGGACTACAGGCTACAGCTTAGTATAATATAATGCTCGTGATAGGTGTTCTTGGTTAGTGTTGAGGACCATTAGACATAGGTCTATATACCAATAAAAAAAAAATAGAGAAACCAAATGAAATCATATTTAGAGGTAATCTATTCAATAGTTTTAAGTTAATATTATAATAATATATTTTGTTTTTAGTTTTGGGATAAAGGGGCTTTTTATTATTATTGTTAATACTATAAATAGGAAAAATGGTTTTAATCAATAGTCGTATTTTTAAACCTTAACCTAACATTTTAAAAACTTTCTCTATAAAATAAAACATGTATAAATATTACCTTGAATTTTGTATTTACTTTCCTTATCTTTTTTGTAAATGTTAGAGTCTTACTAAGAACTGCTTTCACTTGTTTTACTTTCAAATACATGATTTTCAATCATTGCCCGATATAGTATATTTTGTTACATTTATAACTATAATAGTTTTGTACTTTTAATAAACTTGCATTAGCCATATTTTTACATATACAAAGATTCGATAAATTTGCGAGAATATTTATATATGGCTAAAAAAACATTTTTACTATATACATAACACTTTCTTTCAATTTAAATATTACAATTTTGTAACAGTGCCAATTTAGTATGACTTTGAAGAGCATTGAATGTCCTTCAATTTGATATATAAGCTTCTACTAAAATTAGGTAATTTTTAGTGATTTTTTTAAAATATGTCAGATTTGCGATTTTTGTCTCCCTTAATAAAAACTGTAAAAAGTATGAAAAAACAATTTTTACATTGATATTTTAATATTTTTTAAAGCATCTCACTAGCGAAAAAAATTCAGTCTATTCTCTAGAAACTTTTGTGTTTATAACCAAAGTAACTTGGCCATAACCATTATACTTTTAGAGAGAATGACTTCTAAAAATGGGACTTTGTGAGGTGGCAAAAGGTAACCAACTTGTAAAATTAAAAAAATTTCTTAACTTCCTTGAAAATTAACATACAGTTACAGTCATAAAATTGGTATCAAATTTAAGTCTTAGAATTATCATAGACTATAATATACATGGACCGCTTGCTTTAGTTTTTTATGCTATTATCTTCTGTTTTTTGCAATTACCGATTCTAAATGAAGTAATTGTAATACAAGTTCCGTTTTATTAAATCGCATTTTTTTCGACTTTAAATGAATAGTTGAAGGCCGAATAATATAATTAATCCTATTATCATTGACTATAATAAGATGGACCGCTTGCTCTATTTTTAGAGCTTATGTTCTTTTTTCGTGTGCACACAACACTGATCTATAAATGTTTCCACTCTGTACTACTTTCGATTCCAATTTTTCATTGAGAAAACCAAAGCGATTCAATAAAACGGAAGTGCAAAGTATATTACGAATTGGGATATCAGTGTTTCGAGTCATCATATAGCAGAAAAACTAAAGCAAGCGGTCCATGTATATTATAGTCTATGGAATTATTACGTCTTTCTATTAAACATGAAAAAACTCAATAGCTTGAAAAATCAGTTTTGAGTACCTATTATGAATGACCGCGAGAAAACACATAGATCGCTTACAGAACAAGTAAAAAAAACTCACAGAACTAAAATTGCTTAGCTGCCTTACTACACAGCATCAGTGTTCAACTGTTCTGTTTATTTATTTCATCATTTTCCTTATTAACCCTACCAATTATGACTTTATAGCCTTACAGTGGTTGTTAAAGAAAGCCAGAATAATGAAACATGAAAATGTGTTCTTGTTGGTACATCGCTAATGAATACAGAATGGTAAAAATCAAATTTATCAACCTTTATATTATAAAGAACAAAAAGTTTCTCAAATCAATCATTATGGCAATTATGGCTAAAGTATAGGCACAGGTGAAGGAGCGAATGCCAAAGACCTAAAATTTTAGAGAAAGTTGATAACAATTGTCACATGAGATTTTAAGAGGTTTATGCCAATTATGGGCTTTACCACTCAGCTTCAAAAAGCAACCATTAAAAAACATAGTGATTATACGGCGGATTTGCCGTATAACGCAAAACGTTATAGGGTGGATTTTCGTTACCTATTTTATACACACTGCTATTGGCGCATGCGCATTATTGTTTAGCTGGCCCTGTACGTGTGCCGACATTTAAACATGCGACAGATAAACATGCGACACTTAAACATAGACACTTAACCACACGTCAGATAAACATACGGACATTTAATCACACGACATTTAAACATACGGACACTTAATCCCACGACAGATAAACATACGGACACTTAATCACACGACACTTAAACATACGGACAGTTAATCATAGCGACAGATAAACACACATTTTCACTATACCATTAAAATAAATAGGAAAATAATATAGATTATGTTGCCAATAGTAAAAAAAACGGGATAGATGGAAGGAAAATACCTCATGGCATCAACAGGCCTACGGGGACACCTATGCTCTACGCCCACCCTTGGTTTTCCTCACTCCCATTTCATCGTTATTTATAATGAATTTAACCTTAATATTTATTTATTTTTTTTTATTTTTTTATTTTTATTTATTTTTATTTTTTTTTAGCTTTTGAACTAGAAATCTGTGTATACATACAACATTAATTTTTAAAAAAAAAGCCTTCAGTGTGTTATCCCGACTTTTTGCTCAGTAGAAGTCTTGCATACTATCTATGAGCAGGGCAATAGAGATTCTTCATTGGTACGAAAGGTGAGCCATTGTTCGCAGAAATTGCAGAAAGTTTGCAGCTCAATAAAGGTTAACTGCACGTGCTTCACGGTCCTTTAAACAGATTATACACTGTATCTATGTAGATAACAAAGGACCTTTACCAGCACATATAGAACGAATAATACATACTTAAAGGTTCTGTAGTATAAACAACCTTCAGTGAGGCACTATAAATTAAATCTTTGATAGGCAAAAGATGCAAGCTCAGCAGAATGGATGGTGTTACCATAGTCTTATGCATATCTAGTGCTCAATTATAAATACTTTATTGTTCTTAATGTTTTGGATATTACAATTTTAAAACGTATTCATATTTTTGCATTTTGGGGAACCTAATTAAAAATATAGTATTTTTAATATTGCCATCATCATTATCAAATATATTTTAAATGCTATTTCTAAATAATCATTGGCTAATGCAATTAAAAGCTATATGTGTCAATTCGACCCACTAGTAGATATAAGAAGTAATTTTTAAAAAAAAATAAAACAAGGTGTATGAGTTACATTGTAGCCGAATACAGTTAAAACACGAAGCAGGGATGGCGCAAGTGAAGACATAACGGATAAGTGGATTATGTAATACTGGCCGTCCGATCGCTGGTCTGGGCAGCCACGCGTGAACTTCAACGTGAAGTAAGTCCCGCTCTCTGGTCGAAATTGGATGAAAGGGCAGTACTTCACACGCGTGGCTGGCTGTCCATCGTAATCGTTTACGATGGTCTTGGTGCAGACCTGCGATCGGGCGTCGAGCATTACGTAATGTACTTAGCACTAACCCGTTATGTCTTCACTAGCCCTATCCCTTCTTCGTGTTTTAACTGTATCCGACTACAAGGTGGTTAAATGTAACCCATAACCTTGTTTATTAAAAAATAATAATTCTTATTTCTACTAGTGGGTCAAATATAGTATATTTTTCGACTATAATATATTCTTAAAATGTTTGATGTCGAGAAAATTAGAACAAAAATAATGATAGTAAAAGAGAGAGAGAAAGGGAAAAAAGATCGTTCTAGATTTAGCATTTTGTCAATATATAAATAATATTAAGACTGTTCATAAAAAGAGTGAAAATAATGCCAATTATTATTTGAGTTTATTTTCAAAATAATCTTTAACAAAAGAAATGGTATAGTGAAAATGTGTGTTTATCTGTCGGGGGAAAGGGGCGGGCTGTTATTTGTGACGCCACAGTTTTTTTTAGTTGCTGTCTGGTCAGATGAAGGGGCGGGACTTACTTCACGTTGAAGTTCACGCGTGGCTGCCCAGACCAGCAATCGGACGGCCAGTATTACATAATCCACTTATCCGTTATGTCTTCACTGTCGCCATCCTTTGTATTCGGCCACAATGTAACTCATACACCTTGTTTTTTTTAAAATACTTCTTATATCTACTAGTGGGTCGAATTGACACATATAGCTTTTAATTGCATTGGTCAATGATTATTTAGAAATAACTTTTTAAATTAATTTGATAATGATGGTGGCAAGAATAAAAATACTCTATTTATAACTAAGTTCCCAAAAATGCAAAAATATGAATATGTTTTAAAATTGTAATAACCAAAACATTAAGAACAATAAAGTATTTATAATTGAGCACTAGATATGTATAAGACTATGGTACTGATATGTTTTCTTTTTTTTTTTTTGTGAACTACCGTACGCAAATAGATCACTTGGCACAAGTAGTAGATGTTTTCTTGTCTAACTTCACCGAGCGTACCAATGAAGAATCTCTATTGCCCTGATCATAGATATTATGCAAGACTTTTACTGAGCAAAAAGTCGGGATAACACACTGAACGTTTTTTTTTGTTTAACTAATGTTGTATGTATACATAGATTTCTAGTTCAAAAGCTAAAAAAAAAACTCAATAAAAAGAAAGAAATATTAAGGTTAAAGTAATTATAAATAACGATGAAATGGGAGTGAGGAAAACCAAGGGTGGGCGTAGGGCATAGGTGTCCCGGTAGGCCTGTTGATGCCATGAGGTATATACCTTCCCTCTATACCGATTTTTTACTATTGGCAACATAATCTATATTATTTTCCGATTTATGTTAATGGTATAGTGAAAAAGTGTGTTTATCTGTCACTATGATTAACTGTCCGTATGTTTAAATGACGTGTGATTAAGTGTCCGTATGTTTATCTGTCGTGGGATTAAGTGTCCGTATGTTTAAATGTCGTGTGATTAAATGTCCGTATGTTTATCTGTCGTGTGGTTAAGTGTCTATGTTTAAGAGTCGCATGTTTATCTGTCGCATGTTTAAATGTCGGGTAACCGGCCCTGTATGCTTAATTACAATTTTTTGTTAAATTTTCAGCAAGTTTTCGTGGCCCAGTGGTTAGTAACGTGTGCTGTCAACAGGGGTAACGCAGGTTCTACCCTACCCCTCTCCACTTTTTTTTATATTTTTATTAATTCAATTATAGTAAAACGATATATTTTTAGATAAAAAAGTCACTTTTTTGTAACTATTTGTCATTGTTTATAATTAATTCAAACAAAAAGGTTAATTAGCCTATGTCACTTAATCACAATTAGAAATTGATGTTAGGCCTACGGTTAGTCCAGGTTAGGGTTAGGACTTAAATAGTAGGCCTATAAATATAATTAATTCAAACAAAAAGGTTATTTAGCCTATGTCACTTAATCACAATAAGAAATTGATGTTACGGTTAGGCCCGGTTAGGGTTAGGACTTAACTAGGAATATGATCCTAAATAAAAGCCTATAGACTATACTTGACTAGGTTATTTAGCCTATGTCACTTAATCACAATAAGAAATTGATGTTACGGTTAGGCCCAGTTAGGGTTAGGACTTAACTAGGAATATGATCCTAAATAAAAGCCCATAGACTATACTTGACTATAGGTACCTACTCAATAACAATCAATTGTCAATTGGTATTTAGTAAATTGGCTATATCGCTATATCCCTCCCCCCTGAAAGTGTCCATTTGTGGGGACCCGTAACTACTAAACTAACAATAACACAATAACAGTCCTAGAAGTCCCAAACCTGATCACGCCCGGTGAACTTGATCAGAAGTTTAGGCTACATACATGAATTACATGAATTATTAGAATCGTAGGAGTAGTTGTGCGTGTCAAAATCAATTGTGGGTAGTGTTGTTCTCAACTGTGGCGCTCAGTGAGTAATGTACTTAAATGTACACCTTTATTTGATTTTACAACACTGGATAGCTGCTATCCGATAATCCGATAGCATATTCCAGGATTCCAGGGGTCGGCAACTTAAGGCACGCGTGCCAAAGTTGGCACGTAGAGCGATTTTCAATGGTCCGCGAAATACCCCCCAAGAGTTTGTTTTTTTTTATAAAAAAACAACATTTTCCGGTTCTAAATTAGGAAAACTGACTATTGATTTTTCTGAATGAAATAGCGACACATTACAGTGAGTTGCATTTTCAAGCACCACTGGAATGGATTTGCATTGAAACTGGAAATATCTTGCCGTGAAATCAATTAAAAAATATTTAACTGATGCACATCCCTATAGTAAGGCACATATTGAGATAGAAAGTTGGGTTTTTTCACAAGTAGCCTACAAAGAAAAACACTCAAAGCGGAGTTTTCTAATCAAAGGCAAGACTTTCAAATTGATGGACTCATTTTTTTCATACCACATCAAGCCTAACTGGTTTGCTATTATTACAACTTAGATATAGATCTTTTTTAAGTGGATGAATATTGGCGATTTTAAATGCAGCAGGTTGAAGTTGAAACATTTAAAAAATGGGCATCCAAATATGCCCATTTGCGGGGAAAATATGGAAGGAAGCTGCTTAAAAAAGTCATCTGCTTTTCTCAACTAGTGCCTACTAAGCATTCACTCTTTTACTTTCAGCTTTTGGTTCAACTTACTCTTTTGAAAATATTTTATCACACATGCAAGCCGTTTTAAGCATACCAAGAGGTCACTTACAATTGACCGCACATTAATTCATACAGACTAATTACATTTAATAGAGTTTGTATGCTCATCTTCTTTAATTAAACATAATTAAAAGTAATTCTAAAACAAATGTATTTGTATTATTAATTTGATATATATATATATATATATATATATATATATATATATATATATATATAAGAGACTTATTTTAGGTAATTGTAATAATTTGTGTAATTTATAATGTTTGATATAAACTCCTTAAAAATGGACAAACAATTAATGCAGTAAATGTTTATTTACAACTGTTTAACGCAAACTATTTGAAAAACCTCTAATAATTAAATCTTGTAATGAATACCATAATGTTGGATTATATAAAGAGATAATAATTAGTCAGTAATATTTTTTTATATTACAAAACATAACTAATTTTTTGGCATCACTATTGAATCAAATGTGGAAAAGTTGGTTTTAATTAAAGGGAGATAATTATTCCGTTTTATTTGAGCTAATATTTCTGTTTCTTTTTTTTTTTAATAATAAAGAAATGGCTTAACTTACAATTTATAATTTTGAAATGATCAAACTGTAAAAAGTATTTAAAAATTATATAAATATTATATGACCAAAGAATTTATATTATGTATATTTTTTAAACAATACAATAACTACCCATTTTGTATGATTATTAGGTATCTATTCCACTTTACGCAAATATTAGTATCCTAAATATAATTAAAAAAACATTAAAAGGGATTTCAGTAACTGAGATCAAAATAAAACAGGTGTTAGAGCCTCATCTTGACTAACAATAAATAATAATGTTAAGACAATAATTACCATAAATTGCCTCCATCGGCAAAACTTGTTTAAAACTATTTTAGAGTGTTATTGTCGTTTCGTTTTTATGAGCGCGCTGAGCATGCTTGCATTAGCATGGAGTGAGGCGCTATATAAATGACCAATTAATTAATTCATTAATTAAATCTTTTTAATATGAATGTTTAGTAATAAAATATTGTATTTGATATAAATGCTAATAAAAAGGATGATAATAACAAACATGTTAATTGTGTATTAAATATACAACTTTGAAACTATTCATTTTAGCTGTTGGCACGCTGAATGATTTAGAAATCCTTGTTTGGCACACTGTAAGCAAAAGGTTGCCGACCCCTGGCTTATTCAGTAGATTTGGTAGGCCCGACCTATATATAGTTTTCAAATATCTTATGACAGCCCAGGCTCCCTACTTTAAAATGTTGGTGAAATTATGCTTGAGCAGTGATACCACTCCTTGGCTTTTTTTCCCAAGATCTTGGCTTTTTCGATCCGAACTTGGGATATTGACTTTTTTTTCGATGACCGTGGCTTTTTTTTTTCAACAAAATATTAGCATTATTTTATTATTATTAGTGGTCAAAATGTATTTTGGGAAGCGACTATAAGAATAAAGGTAGGCCTATGTGCAAACTTTACTGCTACAACAGATCGTTTGGCAAGACTCGTAGTGTCACCAACGACGGCCCAGTTAGGCCAAATCAGACTCCAATAGCCTATCGTATAACAGAGCTGCTGTAGCTGAAAATTTGGTAGGCCTAAATGATGCGGTGTAGCAAAGAGGGGAGGGAAGGATGGAGAGGTGTAGGCTACACTTCAATCAAACCTCACATATGACAACACAACATAAATTGATTATCATGGTAAACATGCTCCCCCGGCTGTTTATTGCCAGTAAAAAGAAAGGATATTCGTCACTATATATATGACATTTAATATATTATAGATGACAAACTGGAAAAGGTTGGGACACAAAACAATTAGATGTGGGAGCTTAGGAGAGGCATATACGGTAGTGTAAATGGAGGGGTGAAGGGGACAAATGGTAAGCAAATAATATAAAGGGGAAACCAGGAAAAATAGTAACTTAGGCTAACATCATTTAAAACATTAATAAAAATGCAAGACTAGACTCGAATCAGATCACGGATCAGCATGTAACGCAATACTTTTTTTTTTTTTTTTTATAGATGATGCGTCTGTAAAATAGTTTAAAATACTAGCACAGGTCCCCAGTTCTCCAAACTGGTTAAAATAATTTTCAAATGCAGTTATAAACAATAGAGCGTTCTCAGTGGGCGTGGCTTAGGTTTTTACTCTATTTTAGTGACGTATTTGTGTAAATATAAGAACCCACTTGAGGTACAAATGTAACGTGGTGAAAGTGAAGTAAGCTTACTTCTTTATCATGCGAAATTCACATCTGAATATTGGCTATCCTACTAAAAAATAATGAGGTAAATAGTAGTACTGTAGATTAATTGATTAATCTGATTAGGCTAGGGCCGGCTAGACCTATTTACACTTTCAATTTCACTTTATAGGCCTACACTTTTAATGTTTCGTAGGCTAGGCTACGATGTCTAGTGATAATCAACCATAATGTTGGTGAATAAGCTATCTAGTCAAGTCACTATTAGGCTCACATCGTCTATGATCTATGTCTATGATAATAATAAAATAGCCTATTTTATTTAACATACATAATACAGCTTAAATCTTAATAAGACTTAAAACACAACACATCATTTAAAAAAAGCTCGAGCCTATATGAAACTTTATTAATACAGCGGCCATTATTACTTGTACACCCTTACAGAAAGTAAACAAAAATCACGTGCTTTTTGTCACGTGATTGCAAACACCCTATGGGGACGTCCATTAATTACGTCAACAAAATAGGGGGAGGGGGGTCTGAAAAAGTTTGACAATTGTTGACAAGGGGGAGGGGGGGGAGGTCAAGAAAAGTTGACGTCAACAATGTTACTTTTTTAAAATAAATAATGATACAAATTTATTACAAAATTCTAGGCTACATTTGTCATGTGCCACTTACATAGCAGACATAATATATAAACATGGTTTTACGTTAATACAAATATATTAATTAAAATTACGGACGCTACATTTGACATATCCTTTTTGTTTTCATCTTGTTAGTTTGTAGATCTATGTATGAGTGGAAAGTGGAAACTAATGCAATAGTTTGCACGGCAAAATGACCGACCAATTGTAAAAAACGTCACCTTCGCTGTAGTCTAGCGAGCCATTGTGACTGGAATAACAAAAGAACATAAACACACCAACAAACATTCTGCAGAGTAGGCTACGTTCAGAAACAGAAACCCAGTTTTTTTGCCGCTCAGTAGGCCTACATCTAAATTAGGCGCCGTTCTGTTATTGAGTCCTGAAAGGACTATGAACACCGTCCGAGAGTCGACTGCGTTAATTCAACGCCCAAGGTTGAGTCTTTTCCAAGTTCCAACACTTGAAACCATGTTTGGATCAGCGTTAGCAGGCCATCCACTCCGACATGGAAAGATATGAGTAGGCAGGCGTTGTCCTACAAGGCCGTCGCTTGTTGGGTCGGCTTGCTCTGTTCGGATTCCCCTTTTACGAACGTACATTTGCTCGAGCCATCCATGGCTTGCCTCATATTCCTGTAATGTGGGCTGACGGTGTGTTGGCCGAGCGAATTTTGTCTGACACGGAGATGTCATCCCCTCAAGGCCACCTTTGAAAGCAGCCGTCTTTACAGGACGTTTTGTATACCTTTCCGTACGTCGCATCAGCCCCCACCCCGGAGATGCCAGAAATCGGACAGTGGGGTAGGCCTACCTCACAGGCCCCCTCTAATGGAAGAACAGAACAAGCCGATTAATCTCCAGTCTTGCAGCTCGGGATACCACGCCTCTCTCTGTCACTTACAGAGATGGAAGTGGAAGTATCTCGGCGACCGCTTGTCCCATGCATTAGCTCACTGGTCAGACTCGGGGAACCAAGTTAAAAGGTCTAAAAAAATAAAATCGGACGAGCCCGTCTTGTGTCCAGGGCGTAACGTTTAGCGTTGAGCTCAGCTATGTCCGGACCCGCTGCGGGAGCTCTCCCCCATGCGTTCGCCCGCTGGTGTATTCTTAATGGGAACGTATCAGCGGTTTACACACTTCGCCAGCTTTGGGGCTCATAGGTACAGAAGTGAAATTAGGCACCAGAGACTGGCGTTCGTTATACATACAATGTAAGTGATAGCTGGGATGGGCAATAGAACTAAAAACAACAATAGGCCCTCTTTGAGACTATGTTTGAATTGCATTGAATGAAGTGTATTGTGTGAATCCAATATGGTTATTTTAAAATATTTCCTTCAGAAAAATAATTCGTGGCCCATGAAGTCCGAAATAGGCCTACTTAGCCTACCATTCCTTTTAACATCCCTAATTCTGATATATAAACTAATATATTTTTGCTGACGCGTTATAATGGGTGAAACATTAAAATTTGGTGATTAGGCTAAATATAGTAATTTTTTAGTTTTAATTTCTAATTTTGAAAAAAAAAATTATGAGATAAAAATGTATTAGTAGGCCTATACTGGCGTAGCCAGATTGCAAGGTGTGGGTGGCAAATAGTGCAAGGTAGGAGCGTTAGGGGCAAGGAAGGCAACTACCGTGTGTATAATCATATAATGTGTGTGTGTGGAGAGGGGGGCAATAATGCAAGAAGGAATAGTGAGCATATGGTTAAAATAGCAGGTTAATTTACAACTGGTGCACAGATTCCCCCTAAGCTATTTAACAATTAAAATTGTTCTAAAACCTCATTAGTGAAACGTACAATCAGAAAGTATTCAATATTTCTATATGTAAAGAACAATAGTAAATAAAAAGGAAAGAAATATTGTTAAAATCCTCGGATTGGAAAAACAAATTGGGAGGGGCGATGGGGGATAGTAAGCATGTTACACCCCTTTCGTGGCAAACGCCTATGAGAGTTCTATCTAGTCAATATAAAATCTTGAAAACAAGTCTTAAAATGTAGGCTATTACAATTAATTATAGTAAAGATCTAGACCTTTCCGTTTCAAATCTATTTTAAACATAAAAGCCAGCGTTTAATGTTTTTTACTTGTTATAGGGGGGGGGGGTGGGGGTAACGAATTGTTGACGTAATTATATAGGGGGGGGGGGTCTCTGAAAGTTTGACAGTTGTTGACAAGGGGGAGGGGGGGGGAGGTAAAAATCGCCAAAAAATTGTTGACGTAATTAATGGACGTCCCCTATAGTCTTAAGCTGTGATAAAGTATTTTCCAGTAATTTAAACAATTTGAACATTAAATTTCCCGCTACAAATTACGACGCAAATTAAAACGAAATTGTGTCCCCTTCTTACAAATTTCCCGCTCCAAAATTAATTTAACATGAATACGCAACATTTGATGACGTCATAAAAAAATCATCCCAGCGCATCCTTTTTTTCTCATTTATTTTTAGATCGAATAAGGATAAAAATTTGGTACTGGCAATTTCAATGTGAAAGAAATCTTTTCTTTTTATGCTAATTTTTTACCTAAATTTGGAGCAAATAACCAGTGCGGTCATTTAAAAAAAATGTAAAACCTTTACAGTGTTGACCGCAGTAACACAAAAAATATTTGTAGCGAATTTTATGTCATTCTGTCTAGTATTAAAAAATATTATAAGGTATGTAGGCCTACATAATAGCCTACATATACATTATACATATATACCTGTATATTAAGTAGGCCTACACCTTTTGAGATTTATAGCAAGCGGTCCATGTATATTATAGTCTATGGATTTATATATACCGGTAGCCTAAATATATAGGCCAACTAGCAGACAATACGTGCCCGGTTCTCCGAACCAGCAAAAAGTTACAAAAGGGGCCCCCACACATCACAGACAATATATTTTTTTGTGAGATCCCCATTCTTTCCTTGAAAATAAAAAATAAAATTCATTTATTCCACTGCAACATAGGGCCTACAATTTATGATTTATGACTTGTCTGTCGACAGTCCGGTGAACTAATCACAGGACCAGCCGGCCTCACTTTCTCGTTTAACATCCATAATTCATATATAGTAACTAATGTATTTTTGCTAACTACATTTTATAGGCTAATAGTAAACCGTTAAATTGGGTTAATTGCATGTAATAGGTTTAGATAGCCTATAGATTTTGATCTATTTAAAATTATAATTTTAAGTTATAATTTCTTTTCTTCTGGAGAAAAAAAAGTGTATGAGATAAAAATGTATTAGTACCAGTGATGTAGGTAGGATCGCTATTGGGTTTGGGGGGTGGGGCAAATAGTGCAAGGTCGAAGTGGTAGGAGGACAGGGCAGGAGACTATGTAGGCATATAAAGTGCGGAGGTGGCAATAATGCAAGAGGTGTAATAATAAAAGGCTATCAACTGTTGCATGATTTCCCCCCTAAACTAGGCCTACATGAATATCAAAAGTGAAACGTAGCATTAAGTAATTTTTTTTTTTTTTGAAATCAATAAATAGTAAGCAAAAAGAAAAAGAAATATTGTTAAAATCCTCCAATTTGAAAAAAATGGGGTGGGGGGGGGGAAACAATTTAATGATTACCCCCCCCCCTTCCTCCGCCATGAGAGTTATAGTCAATTTGTTAAATAAGTTTATAAATGTATTAAAAATAATTAGCCTATAGATCTTTCAACCCCTTTGTATTTTAAAACATTTTAAACATTAAAGAAAGCATGTAAAATTTTGTTCATTTTATTGAGGGGGAGGGGGGGGGTAAAGAATTGTTGACATAATTTTATAGGTGGAGGGGGTCTCTTAAAGTTTGACAATTGTTGACAAGGGGAGGTAAATTTTGACAAAAAATTGTTGACGTATTTATTTTATTTAATGAGCCATCAGGGTGATTGTCTGAAGCCGGCTGGTCCAGCGGTTAGTTCACCGGACTGTCAACCAAAAAAACAACTGAGACGTCGCGGGTCCTATCCCTGCCACCGACCGATCCATGTCGCCCTGCAGGAGTTTTGGGCCTATTGGACGTATTTAAACTTATTAGATACAACGTTCAGTTCGTCCGTAGGTGTCAACAGAACGATTGTCTTAACATTCAGAACGATATTTTTAATGTTCATAACATTTGATGTGTCATCAGAATGACTGTCCTAACATTCAGCTGTGTGTCATCTTAATGTTTCTCCTAAGCAATCAGTGTGACATCAGAATGATTGACTTAAATTAGTGTGTTATCAGAATGATTGTCCTATCAATCAGTGTGCCATAGAAACAATTGTCCTAACTGTCAGTGTATTGTCAGAATGATTGACCTAAATTAGTGTGACATCAGAATGATTGTTCTATTAATCAATGTGTCATCAGAATGATTGTTCTAACAAACAGTGTGTTATCAGAATGATTGTCCTAACAATCAGTGTCATAACAATTATTGTCTTAACATTCAGTGCGTCATCATAATTATTGTCTTAACATTCAGTGTGTCATCATAATGATTGTCTTAACCTTCAGTGCGTCATCATAATTATTGTCTTAACATTCAGTGTGTCATCATAATTATTGTCTTAACATTCAGTACGTCATCATAATGATTGTCTTAACATTCAGTGTGTCATCATAATGATTGTCTTAACATTCAGTGTGTCATCATAATGATTGTCTTAACATTTAGTGTGTCATCATAATTATTGTCTTAACATTCAGTGTGTCATCATAATGATTGTCTTAACATTCAGTGTATCATCATAATGATTGTCTTAACATTCAGTGTTTCATCAGGATGATTGTTCTTACATTTTTATTCATAGTCATGAAATAATTATCCTAACATATAGTGTGTCATCAAATTGATTATTCTAACATTTAGTGTGTCATCAGAATGTTTGTCCTATCAATCAGAGTGTCATCAGATGATTGTCCTATTAATCAGTGTGTCATTAGATCAATTTTCCCAACTTTCAATGTTTATCAGAATGATTGACATAAATTATTGTTTTATCAGAAAGATTGTCCTAACAATCAGTGTGTCATCAAAATGATTGTCCTATCAATCAGTGTGTTATCAGAATGATTGTCGTAACAATCATTGTCATCATAATGATTGTCTTAACATTCAGTGTGTCATCAGGATGATTTTTCTTACATTCAGTATTCAGTGTAATCAAAATGATTATCCTAACATTTATTGTGTCATCAAAATGATTATTCTTACATTTAGTGTGCCATCAAATCTATTGTCATACCAATTTGTGTGTCATCAGAATGATTATCCTATCAATCAGTGTGTCACTAAAATGATGGTCCTAACATGTCATTCAGTGTGTCATGAAATTTATTGTCCTAAATTAGTAAATTAGTGTCTCATCAGAATGGTTGTCCTATCAATCAGTGTGTCATCAGAATGATTGTCCTAGCAATTAGTGCGTCATGAGGATGATTGTTCTTACATTCAGTATTCAGTGTTATCAAAATGATTATTTTAACATTTAAATTTAATAGTGTCATCAAATCTATTGTCCTACAAATATAAAATATTTTAATAATACTGTTTTAAAATGTAAACATGGTATTTGAATAGTAACACTTGTAACAGAAAGAAGTGAGCTAAATTTTTTATTTGATAAACAAATTTTATTAAAGGAAAACATTATAGTTATGCTACATTTTTGTATTAAAATAATTAAAGAAGAGATGTTTTAAAGATTTTAATTTTTTATCGATATTTGTACATTTGCCTTGCCTTTAAAGGATTAAAAAAAAAGAGTCAAATCAATTAGAATTGTTGAAATATCTACAACACACTCTAACCCAAGATATAGGAAAATCAAACTCATTTACAACAAATAGTCAAGCTATAAGTGAAAGATGTAGACTAATTAGATTGAAGTTAAAAAATTAACTACAACAAACTTAAATCATAATCAACATATCTTTGAATTGGCATTTACACTTTGATAATTTTAAGGCAAAAAAGAATTATTAATTTTCATTGATGATAACATTTACAAAAGCTAAAATTTAAAAAAAAGAAGTACTCAGGATTAAATAAGCCTTTTTATTTTTTTTTTAAAGTTCAGTCTATCTATGACATGAGTGTGTAAAATATAATTATTAGTTTTCACTTTCTAAAAACAATAAGGAAAGCTAAATGTTTTAGAAAAAAAATAAAGGAACAAAGGTCATCCCTGTACCAGTCAGCGATGCAAACGACTTTCTAGGAAAGAGAAAGCAAAGAGCACATAAGTCAAATATAAGACTACAAGCTATATTGCCCAGCAATGCATAGGGAAAAAATATACTTAGGACATAGGCCTAAAAATATAGCTGGTACATGTAACAGCAAGGAACAGTAAAGACCATATCTTCAATGAACAGATATGAAAAAGAATACATCAGGAAGTTGGAAAATATGAAGACCTGCTGGCCACAGTCAAGAAAAGGAAACTGGAACGGTATGGCCACAACCAACAGGCTTGCCAAAACCATTCTGCAGGGTACCACCAGAGGAGGCAGAAAGAGAGGAAGACAAAAGAAATGATGGGAGGATAACATCAGGGAATGGACAGGAACAAAACTGTGCGACGCATTGAGAACGGCTGAGAGACGGGAGGAATGGAAAGGGTTGGTGTACATGTCATCTGTGGCGCCCCAACCGTCCAACAGACTATAGGATATGTAGGATGTAGGTAGGAATGAACAGAAAGTTATAAAATAGTAATTAAAAAATATATAAGAAATTATTTTAAAATAAATATGGTAATCAGGTTAAAAATTAAAAATGAGCATGTCTTTTTATTTAACAAAAACTTTGGAAAATCTCTGGCTGAGACTCCAACTTTGTCTCCCGCATGTCTAAAAAATAATTATTAGATTTTACTTAATAATACTGAAAACGTTTTATGGAAGAAGTCCTGCAATTCTTTACAATCTTTAAAAAAAAGTTATATTAATGGAAATTTTTAGAAGTAGCCTACCTATTACTATTACAGAAAAAGAAAAGAAACAACAAAAACAGGTTTAAGTGGGAAAAAGAACCCAGGTCACTCACATGGCAGTCCAGGATCATTTCTAACAACTCAGCCAGATACATGGGTACCAAAAGGAGGACACAGAGAGACAAAATGGAGGACACATGTCTTCATTTGAGAGAAGAAGCTGAGCATTTGATTGATTTCCACATTTTTATATTTATTACAACTGAGTTTGTAAATCAAGGCGTCCTATGTTAAACTGTTTTAATTGACACATTCTTGAACTCAACGAGCTGATAATGTATGTTACAATATAGATAAGGTTATGTGTATATAAATTGATCAATGGGAAACAGTTTTTTACAGACACAGTCTACATTCCATATATAGAAATAAATATGAACTTATACATAAATTTATATATATATAATATACATAAGTACATTGGAAATTAAAGAAGCCTGTATATACTAAAATACTATAGATAAAAATTTCATACACTACAATGAACAGAAAACTTTAGGTCTAATCGTTTTAAAAATAGAATTATATTATTTACTGCAAACTTTTTAAATTAAAAAAAATCAGGTTAAAAAAAGGGAAGTTTTTTTATTTAACAAAAAGCTGTTGCCGGGAATTGGCCATGGAAAAAAGTACATAGGCCTAAAGCTACAGATAAAAAAATTATAAACTACAACAAATTAAAAGCTAGAATAATTGAAAAATATAATTATTATATATTTACTTACTGAAAAAATTTAAGAATTTATTTTAAAATAAATATTGTAGTCAGTTAAAAAAGCATTGTCATTTTACTTAACAAAAAGTTAGGACCCTATGAATGAGAATCAAACACCCCGTCTCCCGCATGCATCTAAAATATGATTATTAGATTTTACTTACTGAAAACATTTTAGGAAAGCTTAAGTCCTAAAATTCTTAACAATGTAAAAAAAAAAAGTACTGTATATACTTGCTTATAAGTCACACTTTTCTTTATTAAAAATTTCAATTTCAATCAAAATTTTGGGCGCGACTTGTACACCCGACACTGTTTTTGAAAAGTTCAAAAAACATCACTACTAATCTATGTCATTAAGTTGCAAATATTAGACATATCGGTGGTTGTTATGATGTAGAATTACTAGCTATTGCTTAGGCCTACATTTTACATTTAGAAAACTTTCGTAGGTGTAAAGTAAATATACTATCTTTATATAACTGAAATGAACAAATATTTTAGGTTTTTCAAACTCTCACACCCTATTCTTTTGAACTGATTTTCTATTGCAGAAACGAAGCATATTTATAAGATTAAGGCGGCATTTTTCAAAGGCATATTGAACGCAAATTACAATATACAAAGAATCGTAAATGTGTAAAAGCCCATATAGGCCTATAATGTAGGTTTAAGATAGATGCGTTTTATATAGTACCTATGGCCTAGGCTTATAGACTACTGAGGCAGTGTTTAGCATTCTGAGAAAACAGCGAAATGTCTTAGCAATGTTTCCAAAACTACGATCTCCCGATCGACACATTACAGGACATTTCAGAAAAATTCTGCACTCAAACTTTTCTTTTCAAATCTATATAGAAATAATGCGTGAAATGTCAATAGTGTCTTTCAAAACACCTCACTACTATGTCATTAAGTTGCAAATACCACCCATAACGGCTGTTGTTATGATGTAGAATAACTAGGCTATCGCTTAGGCCTACATTTTACATTTAGACAACTTTCGCAGGTGTAAATATATTATCTTTATATAACTGAAATGGACAAATATTTAGTTTTTTAGACAGCCCTTCCCCCCCCCCCCCCCAAATTTTTCTTTTAAGCTTTTGTACAGATTTTGTACTGGGTATTGCCGAAATGTAGCGCAAGTCAAATCAGTATGGAAAGAATCGTATATGTGTGAAGGCCTATAACATAGGTATAATCTTGTAGACTAGTAGCTATAGCCTACTAATAAGGCAGTGTTTAGCATTCCGAGAAAACCGCGCCATGTCTAAGCAATGTTTCCAAAACGATCAGGCCAATCGACACACATTTCATGAAATTTCATAAAAATTCTGCACTCAAACTTTTTTCCTTTTAAGTCCACATAGGAATAGGATTAATGCCAGAATGTAATCTTTGGTGTATTTTTAAATTTCCACTTTCAGAAAATCGTTTACTACAAATGTCTCATTTAAAAGTCTTTTCCCCAGAATGTATTCTTTGGTGTATTTTTAATTCTCCACTTCGAGAAAATTGTTTACTACAAATGTCACATTTAAAAGGCTTTTCTCCAGAATGTATTCTTTGGTGTATTTTTAAATCTCCACTTTGAGAAAATTGTTTACTACAAATGTCACATTTAAAAGGCTTTTCCCCAGAATGAGTTCTTTGGTGTATTTTTAAATGTCCACTTCGAGAAAATTGTTTACTACAAATGTCACATTTAAAAGGCTTTTCCCCAGAATGAATTCTTTGGTGTATTTTTAATTGTCCACTTTGAGAAAATTGTTTACTACAAATGTCACATTTAAAACTATTAAAAGGCTTTTCTCCAGAATGAGTTTTTTGGTGTTTTTTTAAACTTCCACTTTCAGAAAATTGTTTACTACAAATGTCACATTTAAAAGGCTTTTCCCCAGAATGTATTCTTTGATGAGTTTTTAAATTTCCACTTTGATAAAATTGTTTACTACAAATGTCACATTTAAAAGGCTTTTCTCCAAAATGAATTCTTTGGTGTATTTTTAAATCTCCACTTTGATAAAATTGTTTACTACAAATGTCACATTTAAAAGGCTTTTCCCCAGAATGAGTTCTTTGGTGTATTTTTAAACTTCCACTTTGAGAAAATTGTTTACTACAAATGTCACATTTAAAAGGCTTTTCTCCAGAATGTATTCTTGTGTGTCTTTTTAAATGTCTACTTTCAGAAAATTGTTTACTACAAATTTCACATTTAAAAGGCTTTTCTTCAGAATGTATTCTTTGGTGAATTTTTAAATGTTCACCTCGAGAAAATTGTTTACTACAAATGTCATATTTAAAAGGCTTTTCCCCAGAATGAGTTATTTGGTGTTTTTTTAAATTTCCACTTTCAGAAAATTGTTTACTACAAATGTCACATTTAAAAGGCTTTTCTCCTGAATGTATTCTTTGGTGTATTTTTAAACTTCCACTTTGAGAAAATTGTTTACTACAAATGTCACATTTAAAAGGCTTTTCTCCAGAATGTATTCTTTGGTGTATTTTTAATTCTCCACTTTGAGAAAATTGTTTACTACAAATGTCACATTTAAATGGTTTTTTATCTGTATGATTCCACAAGTGGTATTTTAAATTGTGTAAGGCATTGAATTTCTTATTACAAATCAAACATTGAAAGGGTAGTCCCACTAAATGACTTCTTTGATGTTCCTTTAAGTGAACGCTCCAATAAAACTTTTTACCACAAATGTCACATTTAAATAGTTTTTCACCTGTATGATTCCACAAGTGGTATTTTAAAACAGTTAAGTTGAAAAGGTTTTCATTACAAATTAAACATTTGAAGGTCTGTTCTTGTGACTGCATTCTTTGAGTATACTCTACATCATATATCACATCCAACAGGTATTTGTTCTGAAGGATATATTATGTGTTGATATGATCCCTTCTATTTTATATTTCAAAAATGTAATTTCAGTTAATGGCCTTGTACTAATGAGGTTATTCATAAGCAGCATAAAATTGTTTACTTTGGTTTATCATAAATATAAATCCATCAGGTGTAATTGTAGAAGACAATTTGAAAAAAATATCCTATTTCCTTAGAAAGATCTCTTTAATGGATCTTCAAACGAGAACATGGAAAGAAAAGTTTTCTTGCTTTATGTATCTCTACCATGTCTTTTATTTTGGTGCATGTGACTGCTGTAATGGTAATATACTGCTGATATTCTGAAATGATATTCTGTTTGAAATTCAGCTTTGAGAATTCTCTATATCCATGTATGACATACATGTGAGGCTTTTTTCTTTTCTGGTTCTCTTCACATTTGGCATTACTTGTTTTCCTCATTTATGCTTCCCTATAATGAGACAAATGAGATATTTATCAGAATTTTAAAAAAATTCATACAAATATTTGTAAAAAGTCATAATTTTGACAAATTCGGACCTTTAATTGTAATCACCAGTACCATATATTTTTTAATATCACTGTAATACAGATTCTTTTCATTACGTACTTACTATAGATACCACACAATTTAGTAAAGTACTGTTGTGAGCTATTTTATATCAGATACATTGTTCTTTTATTTATTATTTTATTGTTAGTTATTTTAGTATTTTATAATCTCTAAGCGATATGTCCCAAGGTATGACATGTTGCGAGTTAAGAAGGTGACGTCAGAGTCTGGTTGTTGTGGCTGAAAAGGATGAATGGCAGATTTGTGTTTCCCTATAAATTGTAAAGATATTGATTCTTTTGTTGTTATGAGGTAGGCCAAAACCATTGTTTGCATTGGATAAACTATTAGGCTACCGTATCACATAAAAACTTTCAATTGTGCCCACATATGAACTTGCACTAGGGAGACCACATCGGCATCCGCAATTCTACGCTCGCTTCCAGTTAGACCACGCTCGCTTCCATATAGACAACGCTCGCTTCCAGTTAGACCACGCTTGCTTCCAGTTAGACCACGCTCGCTTCCAGTTAGACCACGCTCGCTTCCATATAGACAACGCTCGCTTCCAGTTAGACCACGCTTGCTTCCATATAGACAACGCTCGCTTCCAGTTAGACAACGCTCGTTTCCAGTTAGACCACGCTCGCTTCCATGTAGACAACGCTCGCTTCCAGTTAGACCACGCTCGCTTCCAGTTAGACCACGCTCGCTTCCATATAGACAACGCTCGCTTCCAGTTAGACCACGCTCGCTTCCAGTTAGACCACGCTCGCTTCCAGTTAGACCACGCTGGCTTCCAGTTAGACAACGCTCGCTTCCATATAGATAACGCTCGCTTCCAGTTAGACCACGCTCGCTTCCAGATAGGCTACGCTCGCTTCCAAAAAGACTATACTCGCTTTTAGATAGACTACACTCGCTTCCAAAAAGACTACACTCGCTTTCAGATAGACTACACTCGCTTCCATATAACCTATGTGCGCTTCCATATAGACTACGCTCTCGTTCATATAGACTGTGCTCGCTTCCAGTTAGACTGTGCTCGCTTCCATATAGACTACGCTCGCTTTCAGATAGACCACACTCGCTTCCAGATAGACTACGCTCGTTTCCAGAAATACTACACTGAAAGTCTACACCCACGCTTTGGAACACTACGACCACATTCATTAAAACGTTAAGACACTGGATAAGTACTTTATTACTACATTATTTTATGCTTATTTTAAATGAATGATATTCTAAACAATTAATTATACGTTTTATATACAATTTTATGTGGATGAAAAATATTTCAGTTCATTTTTGCCCTCTTTGTAATAGTTTGTACATTTTTTTTTAAATAGTAATTTACTGAATAGTAACGTTAATTCTTGGGTCGAGTAATTGGTCTTTAACTTGTTTTCAACCTTACATTTTAACACTACTTTCAAACCTCTAAGCAATGAGTTGCATGGACATGCCCAGTTTAGCCCAATATATAGACCTGGGAAAAAAATGTAATTTGGAGGAAGCCGCGTTAATTAAGTCACAGTGGGCCGAAAAGAAATAGGTGGAAGCGATAGATTTTGGAGGGCGAGACCGGACAGAGAAGATAAGACAGGAAGCTACATAAGAAAAGTCCGTTATTTCTTACAAAGGATAGGGCAAGTAAGGACCCTCGTAGCATTGCAGGGGGGAGAAATAAATAAACATGGACAAATATAATAAGTAACAAGGGGATGTTACCGATAGTTGTAGGAAAAGTAAGCGGTAGGGACGTGACAAGTTTATGTGACACGGGGTCTGTCGTCATAGCATGTAGGGAATCCTTGATCCCGAGATCGGAATGGGCTTCAGGGAAAACAACTATTGTCACCGCAAACGGAGAATATACCAAAGTAAGGAAGGCCTTAATAAGTATAGATACCTATCAGGCAGATTCATGGCGATACTATTCAAAAACCCACCAGCCGATCTAATTGTAGGTAAAGTTAACGGTGCTAAGCCACCTTCATATTCCGACCTGAACATTGTGGCTAATGTACAAACGAGGGCACAAACAATTGAGGAAAATAAAAGCAGTGATAAAGTTGAACGTGGTTTATGGAACATAAAAGTGAATAAAGAAGAATTTAAAACCCTACAAAAGGGTGACAAATCTTTAGGAAAATGGTGGGCAAAGGCAGAAATAGGGGACAGAGGATATAAAATCATCAACGGTTACTTGTACACGGAGGTGAAAAGATGTAACAAAAAACAGAAATATAGGTGATGATTTTACCAAACTTGTTATCACCGAGACACTACGTGCATCTATTCTACAATTAGGTCACGACACGCCTAGGAGTGGACATCAAAGCTATATGAAAACTCTTGCAAGAATAGCATCAGAGTTCACGTGGCCAAAAATGAACAAGCAGGTGAAGGCTTACTGTAGGACATGCGACACGTGCCAGATGAAGGGGGAGACACAGACAAGACTGACACTGAGCCAGGTATACCTTTAGAAATGATAAAAACACCTGACATTAACACCAAAACTGACATCACTACTATCCAAATCAGCGATCACTTGACAAAGGAACAACAAGATAAAATAAAACAATTGGTACAAAAATATAAGGGGGTAATAAGCAATACCCCAGGAAGAACAACACTGGTGGTGCATGATATCATTCTGACTACTAGTAAACCCATCAGGGTTAAACCATATGGGATACCATATGCACGCAGGGAAATAATGAAAAAAGAAGTAGCGGAGAAGGAGAAACTAGGAATTATAGAAAGATCCTCATCAGACTTTAGTGCCCCAGTAGTCCTCGTAAAGAAAAAAGACGAGACAACAAGATTTTGTGTCGATTTTCTGAGACTTAACGCAGTTACAGAGTATGACGCAGAACCGATTCCCGACCAAGAAGAACTCTTTAGCAAATTGAATAGTGCAAACTATTTTTCAAAATTGGATCTTACAAAAGGCTATTGGCAGATAAGCCTTAAAGAAGATTGCAAGAGATTCACCGCTTTTGCCACTCCCTGGGGACTATATCATTTTAATTACCTATTTTTTGGACTGTCCACAGTACCTGCAACATTTGCTAGATTAATGTGCATTGTTTTGCAGGGTTTAGACAATGTGGTTTCATTTTTTGACAATATTTGTATATATAGTGATTGTTTCAGCCAGCATATGGAAACACTTGACAAATTTTTTTCTAGACTGAAGGAGGCGGGATTAACTGTAAAGCCAGCAAAGCTAGAACTAGGGTTCGAAAAAATAAGCTTCCTAGGGCACGTGGTAGGAAAGGGGGTCATAACCCCTGAGAAAACAAAAATAGAAAAAAAATATTCAATCTTTCCGTACCGCGTACAAAGAAACAGGTCAGAGCGTTAGTAGGGCTGATATCATACTACTCTAAATTCATCCCAGACTTTACAAGGGCTTTGACTGACTTGCTGAGGAAAGACAAGCCTAACAGGGTAACATGGACAAACGAATGCCAAAGGGCATTGGAGTCATTACAGGGGCACTTAAACTCCCAACCCTTCCTGATTCTACCTGATGTAAACAGTAAATTTCTCCTCCGCACAGATGCATCGTCTCGTGGGGTATCCGGAGTTTTGCTACAATATCGGGACGGGGCTTTGCGACCAGTAAAATACATCAGTAGAAAGTTGTTACCAAGGGAATCTCGTTTTTCGACGATTGAAAAGGAATGTTTGGCTATTATATTCTTGGTAGGTAAACTGGCCTTGTACTTAAGCAACTCAGAATTTACTTTGCAGACCGACCAGCGAGCCCTTCAGTACCTAAATCACTGCACCTATAAAAACTCCAGACTGACCTGATGGGCCATTTTACTCCAAGAATTTAAGTTTGAGGTGCAACATATACCTGGGGCACAAACCTACTAGCAGATTACCTCTCAAGAAATTGAGAATTCCTTATTGTTGTGTGAGAAAAAAAACTGTTGACAACCATTAACTGTTAAAAATGTTAAATTCTACTTTAGTGAAGTGGAGAATTCTATTTTACATTACCTTCACAATGTTAATACTGATTTTCTATTTAGACACTGTGAAAGGGATAAGGTGTCTATTTTATTTTTCTTATTTTTTTTTACCACCCAACTGTCAATTACACTTACCTATGCAGGAATGTGAAGGGAACATATATAATAGCTCCCAACTAGTTTGTCGTCAGAGCCTTGGGTTGGGGGGTAGATGTTGTGAGCTATTTTATATATGAAGTTATAATACAACACAATTCAACATACACCAATTCACCTCATGTTCTCCACATATCAACTCCAGTGAGATCAACTAGATCATTCTATACATTTATTTAACACACTCTCTAACCAACACCGGTGTTGACTTCGACTGTGTTTTCTTATGTCCCTTCTACACCCTCTGGCTCCCTGTGCTGACCTCTTGACCCCTTACATGTCAATGGACAATATGTTTACTCAATTTAGTTGTCAGTGACAAGTATATAAATTGGATTAGCCTAGTTTTTGGTTACAGCCGAATACCAAACCACACCCAAAATTTTACATTGACTTTTGGCCGACACCAAAAGTTTGAGTAAACCAAACCATTGAAAATGTAATATACCGATGTATAGTATATACATGTATTATTTAACATTTATTTTATTCAAATTATCAATAGACAGAATAATCGATGCAGCACTAGTGTTGGAATCTGAATTTCAAAGGTTAAAAAGATATTCAGCTAATGACCGAAATTCAATATCAATTTCAATCAATTAGGCTTTGGTCGAAACTATGACAAAGAAGCCATTAGCCTACTTTCAGCGCCGAAACCAAATTTTGGTCAGCAACCAAAGCAATCTCAGCTTCAAGTGTGTAAACAAAAGTGCTATCATTATTAAATTACTCTAGACCTAAACTAAAGTGCTGAGTGATTGCTGAGAGCACATTTTTTTTAAATTTAACGCATGTCAATAAGCGGATGGGTCGGGTAAAGCAAAACAATGTATTTAGTATTTAGCAAGAAACCTAATGAATGACATTGTTTACTGTGATCACAATTGATGAAAATATATATACTTTTTTTTACAAGAGTTTTTCTTGGTCGGTTTACAAAAATAGGTAGGGCCTACCGTATGGGGACATCCAATAATTAAGTAAACAAAAATCTGAAAAAGTTTGACAATTGTTGACATAGGGGGGGGGTCAAGAAAAGTTGACGTCAACAATGTTACTTTTTCTGAAAAAATTAATGATGCAAATTTATAACGAAATTCTACATTTGTCCTGTGCCAATTGCAAAGCAAACATGTAAAAACATGGTTTTACGTTGATACAAATATAACAATTATTGAAACTACATATGACATGTCCTTTTTTGTGTGTTCATCTCGTTAGTTTGTAGATCTATGAGTAGGTGGAAACTAATAAAATTGTTAGCAAGGCAAAGTGACCAACCAATTATAGCAAGACATGGTGGCTGGAATAACAAAGGAACATAAACACATTAACAACTGTCTGCAGAGTGCGTTCAGAAACCCAGTTTTTGGCCACTCAGTACATACAAATTAGGTGCCAGAGACTGGCGTTTGTTATGTAAGCCATGTTAGCGATAGCTGGGATTGGCAATAGAACTAAAAACAACAATTGACCCTCTCTGAGATTATAATTAATGTTTGCAAAGTATTGAATGAAGTGTATTGTGTGAATCCAACATAGTTATTTTGAAATATTTCCTTCAGAAAAATAATTCGTGGCCCACCACATGAAGTCCGAAATACAGGGCGGCCACAAAGTCCCTGGCCATTGTTCATAACTGATGTTCACATTATACATTTCTATTTATTCCGAATGGAGCACGTGGAAATCATTCAGCAGTCAGTTTCCAATTCCCCAAAGAAATCAATCGTAAGAGGTCTGCAGAATTGCAAATTCCCTGCTCAACACTCCAAAAGGTACTCAAAACTGACCTAAACGTGTCAGCAATCAAGCTGATGCAGGTCATTTGGCTATCTCTGTGCCCCTGTTCCTGGATGAGAATTTCCCTGGCTGCTGGATTGGACATGGATCACAGCATCAATGGCCAGCTCGCAGTTCTGACCTCTCATCATGTGAATATGCCTTGTGGGGCATGATGAAAGAAGACACCAGAAAAACATGTTAAGACAACACAAAACAACTTAAAGCTGCAATCCGTGCTTCATTAAACTCGACTTTCCCTGATGCTCAGCAACGTATTTGAGATTGCACCTGGAGACGCATTCGTCTGTGTGCTGAGAATGACATATGCTTGTTTCAATAAATTTCATTGATCATCAAAGAGCCTTCCTTTTCCTCTACCAGTATCATGTACAATTTTGTATATTATAACACTGATTTCCGTGGGTATATGCATAAAAGTAGAGTGACCAGGGACTTTGTGACCACTCTGTAATTAGCCTACCTTTTATTTAATTTTAGCATCCCTAATTCTGATTTTAAATAGACTAATGTATTGTTGCTGTCTACGTTATAGGTAAAACATTATGTATTGTTGCTGTCTACGTTATAGGTAAAACATTAAAATTAGGTCAATTTGAAAAATAAATTTTACAGCTCATACAGGAGTCTTTAAGAAGATGGATCATTCTTTCTTGTACAAATGATCACTAGTTTATGAATTATTTTCTTAAGAGGTTAATACTATGTTTAATTTTGTACTCTTACAATACAAAAAATACAACAAAAGCCGAACATTTTAAAGGTTTTTAGCTTTGCCTGCTGGGCGGAGGATACTATTTTAATAGTCTGGACATCTGGCAACCCTAGACAGGGAAGACAACTATACCGTGTGTATAAAAGAGGAGTAGTGAACATATGGTTAAAATAGAAGGCTAATTTACAAGTGCACAATTTCACCCTAAACTATTTAACAATTAACATTGTACCAAAAGCTCATCAGTGAAACGTAAAATTATAAAAGATTAAATATTTCTATGAAAAGAACAATAGTAAACAAAAAGAAAAGAAATATTATTAAAATCCTCAGATTGGAAAATAAATAAATGTTGGAGGGGCGAGTAGGGAGGGGTAGAAACCATGTTTCACCCCCTTCGTGGCTACACCTATGACTGCCTATAAGAGTCAATTTGAAATCTTTTATACAAGTTTTAAAATGTATTACAATTAACTAGGCCTATAGTATAGACCTTACCGTTCCAAATCTATTTTAAACGGGAATGCCAGCGTCTAAAATTTTGTAACATGTTAGGGAGTGGGGAGTAACGAATTGTTGACACAATTATATAGGACGGGTCTCTGAAAGTTTGACAGTTGTTGATAAAGGGGAGTGGGAGGAGGTGAAAATTGAGTAATATTTGCATTCAATGGAAAAATAAATGATTAAAATGAAACACTCATTAATTTATATAAAACATTTTATTTATACATTAGTTGTGCTAACACCCACATAATGGAGAAAAAATGTCATTAAAATCATAAATTATACTGCATTGCCAACTTCGTGGCCTATATGCATATACCTTCTCTATTCCGATCTGAACCAAATAAAAACAAATCGAAGGGTTGGAGAGGGGAACAAGGGGGAACATAGGGTAGAATTGTGCAACTTTGTGTGTGTGTGTGAAGGTGGGATGAATAGTGCACTGCAAGAGGTGGAAAAGAAGGTTTATTCTGATATGTAAACAAATATATTTTTGATAACTACTAATACTAATAGATGAAAAGTTAAAATAGAGAAAATTGTATATCTAAAAATGTATTATTACCAGAGACGTATTGCAAAATCAGGAATCTTTTTAAAAGGTCTGTGGACCATTTTGTGAAACTATCATTATAAGTGTTACCATTTACCACTAGAGTGTAATCATTTCAATCACAGCCTTACAGGTCTATTACAAAAATACTTTATACAAGTACAGAGTTTTTAGTTTAAATTATTGTAATTGTTCATCCGCTTCAGTTTTGATCTTGCAAATAATGTTACAAAGATGTGTAAAATGGGGAAAAGTGACTCTCACTGTTGATTGATAATTTATGTCCTCTAGTGTTTCTAGGTTTAGTGATTTAACTAGGCTATACGTGTTACTCTTGTCAGTCGTAAATATTCACCAGTAATGTATGTCATGTTCTCAAATTTAAGGTTAGATCTCCTGTGGCAATACAGTTGAGACATATTTTTTTTTACAGACTCTTCCCAAAATACATCTTGTTAAATGAGAAAAAAATGGTTTTAAATTTTCAATACATTTGTCTAAAATTATGATAACTTCAATCTCCCCTCTTGGCTACCGCACAGGAAATCATTAATGTGTAAAAGGAACGACTAACTAGCTTTGACTGTCATACTAGTATGCAGTGACAGAGTATTTAGGACTAGGCTACTAAGCTAACAGTGAGAACTGTAAACCTGTAAGGCTCATAGGTCTATATTTGTAAGTGTCTCTGGAGAAAAATAATAAAAATGAGATTCTAAATGCTATTGAAAATGAATAGGCCTTATATTACAACTAGAGGCTTCTTTGCATATTTAACAAAATGTTAAAATACACATTCAAAGAAATTAAGGGCCAGCGCCACGTGAGATTGTAGGAGGTTTTGGGGCATCTCCTCTTAGCTTTATAGCAACAATTTAAAAATACTTGCGCAATTGCCAAATTAATTTTTAATTTTAATATTCATGGGCTCCCTAAACTCTTATATGGGCCCCGGTACAGCGTACCGGCTGTACCCCCCTTTCATGGGACCTGACCCTACCAATTACAACTTTGTAGAATGGTAGTGGCTCTGCTAGGAAGCACAAATTTATAAGAGTGGTTGTAAAGAAAGACAGAATAATGAAACATGAAAATGGTGTTCTTGTTGGTAGGTCTACATCCTACATCGCTAATGAATAAGCATGGCAAAATCAAATTTATCCACCTTTATATTGAACAAAATGTTTCTCAATCAAATCAATCATTATGGCAATTATGGCTAAAATAAAGGCACAGGTGAAGGAGCAAAGACCTACAATTTTAGAGAAAATTGATAACAATTGTCACATGAGATTGTAGTAAGTAAGAGGTTTATCATTTATAGTTTATGGGCTTTACCACTCAGCTTCAAAAAGCAACCATTAAAAATGCATGCGTAATTGCCCATTTTAGTATTAGGTAGTCAAACCAAAATTGTAGTTTAAATTTAGACTAGATCTAGGCCTATAATTATAATGACACTCAGTTGATACATAATTTTTAATACAAGAATTTAAGTTCTGAATTCAATACTTATGAATTATGATTCAATTATGAAAAATTTGATAAAAAACAAAACCGTACTAAATTTAGTAAATTGGTAGTTTTTCCCCTGTGAAAGTGTCCATTTGTGGGGATTCGTAACTACTAAACAAAAAATAACGGTACCACAATAACAATCCTAGAAGTCCCAAAGATATACATATCTAGGTATGTTTGAATCCTACTTTTTAATTCATTTTTTTTGGTCCGAAATGCTGTTCCGGGATTTTGAACTTCTGCTATATGATGGGTATGCTTATAAGGAAGATGTAAATTTAATTAACAATATTTTACATTGAGCTGAATTGTTTAAGAAACATTACTATTTTAACCAACTTTGTTTGTGTTTATTGTTTACAATTTTCGTTTTTTTTATGTTATTTTGTTGTATTGAAAATTGTGGTACATTTCAAACTTAAAATGAATATTGAAGATATTCTTTTTTTTTTATCAAACCTCTTCTTTATCTTTTTAAAACATGTTTCCTCCCTACCTGCCAAATTGCATCACAACCATCATGGTCGCACATATTCAATTTCGCGTCCCAAAACTGTAATCGACTGTCCGTATCTTAGCTCATTCACGCCATATTTAGGTCACTTAGGGGGAGGAGGCACGTGACCATTTTCCTCATACCTGATTGGTTCAATCTGCCAACTAGCTTGCCGATTTTCGCAATTTTATAGAATCAATTATTTTTTTAAAATAACAATGAAGTATCTTTTTGTTATTACTATCTCCTATGTCATTGTAAATCTGACGATCTTAGAGCTTAGGGACAGTAATTAAGTTATTTAATTCAAATATCACATAAAATACGTCTTGACTAATTACTTAGGCCTTAGGGAAACTTAAATTTCATTAAGCCTAGACTGGAATAAATTGATAGGCCCACATATCTAATACTAATACCAAGTTTAAAGCTCTTTAAACTTTAAACTGTGTACGTGTAAGCACTAGTGTGTGTGTGTTCGCCCCCCCTCCCCCAACCTTGACTGCTAGCTAGTGACGGTCTGATGTTCCAGTTAGCATGGACTTGCGATCTGTTTTTTTTTTGGGGAAAGTGATGCGGTACGGTAGAAGCTGGGGGGGAGGTGAATGAAGGGAGCTGGTATTATTTTTCTTCTCTACACGGACTTGTCATGTTGGCCTACTTAATATTGGGGGTTAGGGGGAGGGGGGTCTACAACAATGAACTATCATCATTAAAAAGCAGGCTTATTTCTTTCTTCATTGACTTGTAGGCCTAATAGTTTAAGGGGAATGGTGGTTGAAGGGGGGGGGGGGATAGTACAGAAGGGGACTATCTCGTCGGGAGGGGGGCATCATTTTTTCATTTATTATCAATTAAAGCAGGAGAAAGAGATGGGGCTTACTTTGTTTTCTTCACCAACCAATTTGTAATATTTTAAGGGGATGGTGACCATTGTGGTTGGGAGAAGGGAGACAATAATATCAGTAAATGTAGGAAAGGGATGAAAAAAACAATTTGGGGGGGGGGTGTAGAGGGGGGATCAACTCATTTATTTGTTCAAAGACTCCAATAATCTTTATAGGGATGAGGTGCTACAATAAGAAATACCATTACAATATTGAATTATATATCGTATGGCCTTATAATGTCTAAAAAGTGCCCTTTAGTTGTTTTAATTTGGTAAAGAAATAAAATGTAGAAATTTAAGTTTTCACTGTTTGATATAATATTTATACATACCTTATAATATCCCATTTCTTTCTTTTGAAAAGACTTCATTAAAACACATTTGTAAATTTAACAAGTAGAAGTAGGTTAAGATTGAAAAACACAATTATTCAAATTTTGACTGTTTGACTCTGTGAGTGAACAATGTACCGGTAGCCTATATAAGTATATTCTATATAACTATATACATATAAAATATATAATTTCATCAAATTTCATGTTGTAAAAAAATAAGTATAAGACGGGTAAAGGTGATTCATGTATACAGGTATGGCCCTTTTTATGGACTTTAATTGATACCTCTATTGTAGTTAAAAAAAATTGACACAGTTATGGCTCTTTGAGTGAATTAAATACTCGTCTTGAAATGTCCAATTTTATCCAAATGTCATGTTATAATAGGTTTTTAATAAGCATTTGTACACTGATTTATCTATAAATGTATGACCCTTGATATGGCATTTAATTTGATACCCTTATTGTGCAATTAGGTAAAAAATTGACAAAGTTATGGCTGTTGTATTGAATTATCATAATTATGTACTCAACAGTACTGTACTCGTCTTGAAATGTCCAATTTTATCCAAATGTCATGTTGTAAAACGTTTGTAATAAGCATTTGTACACTGATTTATCTATAAATGTATGGCCCTTGTTATGGCCTTTAATTTGATACCTATTGCTTTCAAATTGGTACACAAATAAAAAAAGTTATGACGGTTAGAATACAAAATTGCTAGTAAGTTTAAGTAAGTCAGCTTCAGTTTTCCTTCTTTGTCTTTGTTACTCAAATTTCGTCACTAAAAAATTCATTTTATTTATGATCCGATTTCAATAAATGATATACCATTGGAATCCTCTCTTTGAGACCTTTCTAATGATATATAGCAAGATATTATTTATTCATTTTGAAAATTTCATCACACATACCTAACATATCCATGGTTTAGGCTACATACATACTCGAAGGATTGCTTGTCGAAATCAATTGTGGGTAGTGTTGTTATCAACTGTGGCGCTCCGTAGGTAATGTACACCTTTATTTGATTTTACAACACTGGAGAGTAGTTGTGGTAGGCCCGACCTATATAAAATTATAGTTTCTAAATATCATATGAAAGCCCAGGCTCCCCACTTTAAAATGGTGGGGAAATTATGCTTATCTTATCTTATCTTATCTTATCTTATACATTACTGACACTCCTTCTATAAAGAAGATTATTGCTCATCCGTGAACCGAGTCTAGTCTTGCATTTTTATTAATGTTTTAAATGATGTTAAGTTACTAATAGGCCTATTCCTGGTTTGTTCAGGCAACCCATCAGTGTAAGGCATACCACTCCTTGGCTTTTTTTCTTCAAGATCTTGGCTTTTTTTTTATCCGAACTTGGAATATTGGCTTTTTTTTCGAGGACCTTGGCATTTTTTTTTTCAACAAAATATTAGCAGCATTATTTTATGTTTATTAGTGGTCAAAATGTAGGCTATTATAGGGAAGCGACTATAAGAATAAATGTAAGTAGTCACTAACCCATCTTGGATGACGGCACTTCCGGCATCTTGGACGCCATCTTGGATGACGATATTCCCGCCTATAGCTAGATTGGTAGTGGCACATAGGTCAGCAAATCTTTCACCGTTGTCGTTCATTTCACCCATTCCTTGCTTCCCCTTGGTTCCTTCATAACCCGTGTTGTCGCTACCAATCTTGGCGTTGAAGTCCCCCATGAGGATGATGATGTTCTTCCTGAGACCACCCTGGACCACATCTAGAATTCTGTCATAAAAGGCATCCTTCACTATCAATGGTTGGTGCGTAGCACTGAACGACATCTAGGTTGATGCTTCGCTTCTATTCGTTCGGAAGGATGCTGTCAGGATTCTGGGCCCATGCGCCTCCCATCCGATGAGCGCTCTTTGGGCTGTCTAATCCCAAGTATGGTGAGGTTATTGTTTCTCATCTCTGCCGCTACTTGCGCAGTCTTGCCTGTCTCGTACATTGTTCGCACGTTCCAAGTTCCAATTGTGGCAGTGGTCCTGGTGGAGATGATGGAGGTCGGCCTAGTAGCTTCCAGATTCTGGTTTTCACCACTCGGCGTCATATATTCCTCAACTGGGAATCTATCCTCTACCAGGACCGAAATATCTTTAGTTTTCTTTCTTGTCGGCGTTTTCGTAACATACTGTTTTTTTATGTGACAGGGTTGTTAGCCCTGTGCACAACCATCTTGGGGGATGCCCCTCACAGCTATCCGGGGAGCTGCCCTTAATTTTGGGAAGGGTACCTTAGCCTTTGTGTTTCCACCCACTTCCTGCAAGGCAGCAGGTTCTGATTTTGGTCCGCCCTGTGTATTTGATTTCCCCAGTACCTAGCATATCTGGTGGGCATTCCCCTGTCCGCCACTTTTAGGCGCCCGATGGGAGATCAGAAACTCCACACGAGACTTAAAGTATACAACTTATTAACACAAACCCAAGAAACAGCGGTGCCAGCTAAATATCTATGTTAAACTCATTCACTGACTGGTCCTTTAGTATAGGAATTAGAAGAAAAAATGAACCTTTAATTTTACTTATTGGTGTGGCAGTCTGCAATTCTTTATAATTATATATTAATTAATGCAGGGTTCATATACTTTTGGAAAACTGACCTGATTTTTTCAAGTTCTGGAAAACTGGCCATACTTTTAAAAAGTTTGTGAATTTCACAAAAACGGACAAAAGATGCAAAAACACTTAGTTTTAAATGGGTTTTTTAAGGGAATAACCATGTTCTTGAGAAGTCGTAAATTCTATCATGTTTTTTAGAATAAGTTTTTAAACATTTACAAACTCATTTTTATCTGGACAAATTATACAATGCCAGTAAACAATAGGAAATTTCACACAAGCTGAAGAAGATTAGTGTGTGAATTGTTTTGTAAAGTTTGTGAAAAGTTGGGTGGATTTTAAAAATTAATTTAGTGAGTAAGAAAGCTGACCTTTACCCTGTCATAATTCAAGCTTATCACTATCATGGTATGCAAGTAGACTGCTTGTAGTTTCATAAATCTGGATTTTAAAGCAAAAAAAATAATTGTATATATCATTATTATTTGAAGGGAATGGGGCTATCGGGCTATCTTTGTGTGTTGGAGGTGTTAGCTTGACAAACACGATTGAAATATAGTCTGGGAAAGGAGTTGGCTTGGGAGGGGAGGGGGGCGCAAAACCTTTCAAGGGCATACAACCACACAGTAATATGTAATGTAAGAAAATACCCTAGTGCCAGGTTGGCACCGCGTCCATGAATGCCCTTATCAGGGTAATTTAAAGGCCATTAAATCGAGATTATCTCACCGAGTTACGGACCTTCATTTCTTGAAGTGCCTACACTCAATACGATTACATCGATATTTCGCTGCAATAAAAAAAAATTAAAATCATCCGTTAATTTTTTTAAATATTCAACCTACCATAAAGACATACCACGCATCAGCGAGAAAAGCGTAGGCCTATATTATGCGCCCCCGAAAACCCATTAACGCGGTGGTTCTCATACTGTTCCACCAACAACCACCCTTTTTGAAATATGGTATAACTAATAACCATGGCGCCTTTTCACAATTAGTAAAAAAAAAAGCCATAGAAGTCGCATTTTTTAACAAATATTAAAACGAAAATAAATGATAAAAGGCTTTATCATTTTTAGCGACCCACCTGTAAATGTAAAGACGTCGCGGGTCCTCCCAGGAGGCCCCGGTGCACAGTTTGGGAACCAGTTCATGAGCGCTATGCACAGCGGAGGTCTGTTTGTTTGTGACACTTAACGGTCTACACTCGCCAAATAAAGCGTTTGACGTTTAGAAAAAAATAATAACAAAAAGCAAAGCCTAGATAGTTTTTTTCCCCTCCAGCAGTTGTACAATTATCCCCAGTAACAAACATATCCAATGCTTACAAAAGAAAAGGGCGCTTTTATTTATTAAACGAAATGCGGCTATAATAATTTGGGTTAAGGAAAGCGTGAATCCATTATACTATACAAAAAAGCAGAAGTACATTGCGTTAAATATACGGTTTGTTTGACAAAAAAGTCGTCTGCCCTAAACATGTGTGACAGTGGAAGGGTGGTGACGTCATTGGTTTATCTCAGCGTGCGTGCTTGCGTGTTTGTGTGGGGCGTATGCAGATAAGTCAAAGAACTGCGTCTATTTATTTGAAAAGTTAAAAGCGTTTTTGGCACCAATCCATTTTGTTTATACATCAATCTAAAATCTGGCTGTCGAGTTAGCCCTTTTTTAGTTTCTTGTCTGAGGATTTATTCATTCTTTCTTTCAGTATATGTTTGTTTAATATAGAAATATTTAAACACAAGTTTAATGGCCCTGCTAATGGTCATTGAAATCAAACGTTTATTTTATTTTTTAAATTGTATTCAAACAAAGACATTGAATAAGAAAAGGCTGACAATGACAAGTAATGCGCTCGCTTGCCGCTGTTAAAAGTGTTGTGGAATGAAGCTGTAGGATGAAGCCAGAGCCGACTTTTTAGGGTACCGACAACACCAACCGTTGCCCTACAGCCTACACCCTACACGCTATGTGCCTGGAGGCGCCATCAATGATCTTGCAAATAAATAAAAATTGAACATTAACAAAAAATCTTTGCATATGTTAGTGAAACTCCTCGCTTTGCATATTATGTTAGTGAAAATTTTAAAATGGCATTACTAATTACTACTCGGTTCGTACCCGGATTCAGCAAAGAGTAATTCCAAATACTCGGATTTGGTTCTTTTTGGATATCGGCTAATCGGTTAGGCCTTAGTCACGAGTTAAAACATGTTGCTAATGTATAAAAAAAATGAGTACAGTAAGTAGGGACATAGTGGCTGAGCTGGCAGAGCATTCCGCTTTCGTACCCAAGCTCGTGGGTTCGATTCCTGGTGAAGGCTAGAATTCGTTTTCGGGTCCGGAGGGTGCCCAGCTCTGATGTGAGTCGGCTGGGCATTGTACTGGCCACGCAATCCAATAGTATGTCGTGGCCACAGAAACTGCTGAACGCTGTTTCACCGTCCCAATGGATCAATTTTGTCCGAACGGTATACTTGACTTTTTTGTTTTAAAGCAAGTATACAGATTCTATTGATATTAGTTTTCTACACATTTTTCTAATACAACTGCACCCGCCAAAAATGTGCTTCGGAGTCTAGGGGCTAAACTTTCACTTACTTAATCTTTAGGTCTACGTATGTTAGCAATCTAAATGGACACCAATTTCCCACACCTCCCCAGGCATCAGTTTTCTCTCGACAGGCGACTGGGTGGTGAATGACAATAACTTTTTACCTTTAAAAGTTCGACAGTTGTGGGCAAAGGGGAAGGGGAGATGTCAAGCTTCAGCTAACATATTGTCTCAGTTAATGGATATCCACTAGTCACTAGAACAGAGGTCTCTTCTACGATATAAAGATGTGCAAGCGGGACATCAAGGAAATGGTCATAGTCGAAGACTCATGCGAGGAGGATGCATGCAGCTGACCGAGGAGCCTGGCGACAGGCCGTCTACAATAGGATAACCTCCCTGGAAGCAAAAAGGGCCAGGGCTGACATTGACAGAAGGCAGAAAAGGACGGCAAAAGCATCCTCCATACAGCTGCCCTCAATGTTCAAATGCGAGGGATGCTCAAGGGACTCTCACTCGAGGATCGGGCTGTTCACTTACTGCAAGCACTGTCCCTCATTAAAATCCCAAAACCTCAAGGGCGCATCCATGGTCGTGCGAGACAGATAGGAACCATAATAAATATATAAATATATATGGTTCACTGGTATAATTCTTTGTGTCTAAATTGTAAATTGGCATAGTATTAGTGATAAGTAGTAAAATGAGTTAAGATGCATGAAGTGTTTTTTGTTTACTATGGTAGGTTTGTTAAGGGGGTGGGTGCGTCCCTTTAGTGATCTCTTAAGTGATAAAATGGCACATGCCTTCATCCGAATCGAGACCCCTGCACAAGAATGACACTACCTAAAGTCATACAAGCGGCCCTAAGATAAAGAAAAAAAAACAGGTAAAACATCACCGACGCTATCGTTATGAAAATAAAAATGATATAAAAATCAACATTGATTTTGGATTCTTGGGCCTAGTATAAATATAACAAATAATACATGAAAAAGTAATATTGAGAGAAGGACTCAATCAAAAGATCAATGAGATTACTTTATTGATTTTTGGATTACGTTACTATTGCCACAAGTTGCAACACTTGGAACATTAAGGAAAATATCCACTGATATTAAATTTCATGCAACTACAGAGACGATTGCTTATGTACACGTCACTAGATCTTTTCAATTCGGATTTTGTTTTTGTTTTTATTCACTTGCTCATAGCCCTCGGTGATATTGTACGATCGTACTCATAGAACTGTGTTTCTCACACTATTTTTCTGCAAGGAACCATCCAACAACAAACAAAATTATAACAATAGTCTCTCTCTATATATATAATATATAGACTGTTGTGCGTCTGAGAATCATTGCACTGCCGAGAGGCTCCAAGACTCGGTGGGGAGGAAGCAATATGCGCAACAGCACGTATCAACTCCGGACTGGTGCCTGGATGTTCAGATCCATAGTCTGGAATTAGCGCTATCGGGCGACACAGTGCAGGTATACGAACGAGCCACCACGTTAATGATCCGAGGGGAAATTCCTTGACTCGGAGAGGAGCTTGGTGTGCCCCTCCCCCTTTCATTGACCAACCCTTTGACATCGTTACGACCTGGACGTAAGAGCCGAAAAGCTCGTCCGTTTTATTTTTTGGAGAAAACAATAAATCGTTTCCAATGGCAATGCATCGTATATAAAAAGAAAAAAGGTAGAGAAATAACAAGAGATTGCTCTTGTGTGAGAGATACAGAGAGAGGGAGAGAAAGAGAGCGAGTGGGAGAGAAAGAGATAGAGGGAAAGAGAGAGAGAAAGAGAGAGAGAGAAAGAGAGAGTGAAAGAGAGATAGAAAGATGGAAAGAGAGATAGAAAGAGAAGGAGAGAAAGAGGGAGAGAGATAGAAAGAGAGAAAGAGAGAGAGGGAGAGAAAGAGAGAGAGAGAGAAAGATGGAAAGAGAGAGAAAGAGAAGGAGAGAGAGGGAGAGAAAGAGAGATAGAAAGAGAGGAAGAGAAAGAGGGAGTCAGAGAGAGAAAGAGATGGAGAGAGAAAGAGAGATAGAGAGAAAGAGAGATAGAGAGAGAAAGAGAGAAACAGAGAGAAAGAGAGAGAGGGAGAGAAAGAGAGAGAGACAGATAGAAATAGAGATAGAAATAGAGAGAGAAATAGAGATAGAAAGAGAGGAAAAGAAAGAGGGAGAGAGAGAAAGAGGGGGAGATAGAAAGAGAGAGACAGAGGGAGAGAAAGAGAGAGCGAGAGAAACAGAGAAACAGAGAGAAAGAGAGAGAGGGAAAGTGAGAGAAAGAGGGAGAGAGTAAAGTATAGAAAGTCATGTTGAACATTTCAACGTATACATACTCAGGCATTCAGCTACACAATGAGTACAGGGAAAGTAGTTTTTTTAACGAGACTGATCATCAAGTGGTAATATATTAACCCTTTATAAATAAACAATTAATTTAACCCTTCGATTACCACGACAATCCGTCAATGAGACATTTAGCGAGTTATATAAGGCGAGGCACTTTTTTAATATTTTTTTTTTATTGTTAACCCATAAATCGTCGTCTTCAATCGATGCAGGCTTTTCATTTAGTATTTCCCGCCTATTTAAGTCGTCTGCTGGCCGCTGAAGTATAGGCACTTAAACCGTGTACTAAGAAGCCTGTTTGTACGCTCGCATGTGTGAGTGTGGTTAAGAGTGTGTGTGTTCGCTTGATTGTGCTTTCGAGAGCTGAGAATTTCAATGGGCTAATACCATTCAATAGCGTACCATCGACACGCATCGACCCAGACGACATGATATGTGTATGTTTATAAATATATTTAGTGTGTGTGCGTTTGCGTATGTGCGTGTGTGTGTTAGCTGGCACAACACATGGTCTGCGAGTTTGGTGCCACACACACTAGCTCCTGACGTTATTATAGCCCAATGTTCTGGAATATCAACTACTTATTATAACGTTCTACGCTAATCTCTTTCGAGGTTTTTCGACCGTTTCTACCTGGCGTTATTTTATTATTATTATATTCTCTGACAGCAAATATCACAAGACCAGGGCGTTTTCAACGTTAATGAACTTATAACAGTTTAACCGTAAACACAAAAGTATATTTGTCGGTGAATAGCGAATCAATTCGTGTAAATAGCCCTTAAAACCAAAATAGATCTACAATTTTAATGTTGTTGTTTTTTAGATACGAGATGTGAATCTGAATCATACATATTACAGTTACAGCTTCATTGTGTTAAATTAAACCCTTTTCTCAACCGTAAATAACCGTAAATTTACTTTTGTGTTCATTTAAAGGCTGTTAAATGTAACAAAAGAAACAAAAAAGAATCATGTTATATAGACGTTTTCTTATAAGGAAGAATGAATTCGTTGTGTCCAGCCAATCGGCTTCTGAGAAACAAGTTACGGATAAGGATTTCTGAAGTTTTACTGTTTTCTGCTCCATGAGTGACACGGATTATCGTCATCCTTCTATACTTATAGAAATGACTGTCGAGAATAATATGGTACGTAACTTTTTTTTATCACATGCCAAAGCTTTCATAGTATAGTTTAGAATGTAAAAGAAATTATTCTCTGGTAAGTCCTTTATCCGTTTTTCACATTAGAATGGGACATGCAATTAACAAAAAATCGCCTACCTGCCTAAACCGCTTACCGCGTCAAATTAATAGATTCTCTCAGTTTATTGTGAGACTGAAGCAGTACCACCAACGACTGGAATAAGATGAACCCGCTTGCTCTATTTTTAGAACAAGTGTTGTTGTTTTTCCGTGCGCAGCCAGTAAAGATGTCCTAAATGATGTGCCTAAAAACATTTCCGTTACATACAACTTTCGATTTTAATCTTAATTTTCAATTGACAAATATACAAAGCAAATTACTAAACCGGAAGTCTTGAGGACAGGATGCGATCGGAAATTCCGAAACAGAGTATTTCAAGTTATCAAATAGCAGAAATATCAAAGCAAGCGGTCCATCTTATTAAAGTCTTTGGTACCACTTACATAATTAAAAAAAACATGTTTTTTAATAAAGCGATGGAAAACGTCTAGGGTTTTTTCCCCATAGATTTCACTACTTGTGTAAGAATAACTTTAGGCTTAATATCCAGCTTAGTTGATTCTCCAGATTCTGCTTAATTTTTTTTGCTAAAACTTAGTTCTTATATTTGTAACTGTTTTTGTATGGTAATGTTCAACATTTAGAATAATTATTTTGTTAACACTACTGCAACGTAGATAGTAGTTCACGCATTAAAGATCTTCAAATTCATGATGACATGCATCTTATCTTATATATTACAGACGCTCCTTCTATAACGAAGATTACTGCGTCCTACGTTCAAACGTGGTCCGAGTTTAGTCTTGCATCTTTATTAATGTTTTAAATGATGTTAAGTTACTGGTTTTCCTAGTTTGTTCAGGCAAACCCATTCCATGCCCGAATGCCACTCGGGAAGAAAGAGTACTTATATGCATTTGTTCTCGCATAACGGATAATGAAAGTGTTTTTGAGCATTGTAACAGGTTGTTATCGGGTTGTATTTCTAAATGAGAGCTTAGTGACTTATGTATAGGCGTCTACCTACATCTTTTTCAGTAAGTGAGTACAATGCTTATACCCTATCGGTCGGTAGCCGAGCGGCAGCGCGTTCGACTGGCGACCCGAAGGTCCTGGGTTCGATTTCTGGTAGATCCAGGACTTGAGGGTGTCCCTGAGTCTACCCAGCTTTGATGGGTACCTGACATTCGTTGGGGTAATGGTCACACATCCCCTTGTATGCCGTGGCCACAGAAACTGGTGAACGCTGCTTCAGTTTGGTCCGAAGGGTACTTTACTTTACCCTATCAATAGTATATAGTAGAACAGGGGTCGGCAACGTTTAGATACTAGTGTGCCAAAATAGGATTTCGAATTTATTCTGCGTGCCAATACACTAAAATTAACTCCTCCATTGGTACTCAATTTCTTGTAGAAAAGACTCGAATGCCTTTTTTGGAGGTGTTCCGCGTGCCATTGAAAATCGCACTGTGTGCCAAGTCTGGCACGCGTGCCATAGTTTCCGACCCCTGTAGTAGAGTATAGTGCTCAAATAACTCAATATTTCAATGCGGTTACAATAATTGGTAATTGAATAGACTACTTGAGATAATTCTAAATGCAAAAAGTGACTGAATTGATGTGTTAAATAATCAATTGACAAAATCAATGACTATAGAAAAAAATTTTCTTTAACAGCCCGAAAGAAAACCGGATACCAGGAGTAAAGTCGCCGTTTGTAAGTAAACATTTTTTTATTGAGTTGTATGTCTAGTTACATTGTCTGTAAGTAAACATTTTTAGAAACTAACCAATGTACACTACTCGAAGTATTACAGTAGAAACTAACCAAAAGTACACTATTGGAAGTATTACAGCATAAACCAACCAGACGGACACTATTCGAAGTATTACAGTATAAACGAACAAAACGTATACTATTCCATGTATTACAATATAAACTAACCAGACGTATACTATTTGAAGTATCACAGTATAAACTTACCAGGCCTACACTATTCGATGTATTACAATATAATATATTAACTTGCCAGACGTACACTATTCGATGTATTACACTATTAACTTGCCAGATGTAGGGGAGAGGTGGGTAATTCGTACCGTTGGGTAATTCGTACATATGCCGTTTTACCTAGTTTGACTGGTTGTAATTAACATTTAAGCCCTTTAACACATGCCAGCACATTAGTTTTGACTGCCATAGAACAATGGTGGACATGGACAAGAAAATAAAACGGTAGGCTGACTATATATTATTTTACACTACTTGATGTTATTTTTTACCAGAGCCTCTAGTCGTACTACGTAGGTCTGGTTAAACATAGCGTATTTATATTTGTTTAGTGTGCTGACTATCCAGTCTGCTTCATTAATAAATACTTTTAGATATGTTTTCTATTACCTATAAAAACCCAGAAGCAATAAACAATGTTAAGTCCGAGTCGGCTAAATCGTACCTCGCTATGGAGGGTAATACGTACCGGTACTAATTACGTTACAATTAGTGCAGACGTACTGAGACTGCACCAGAAAAAAAAACTTAAGTCTGAAGGCCAAAAAAAAAATAAAGTTTTGCAATGGTACCGGGTACTGGTACGGTGAGAACATCTAGGAATACATGATATAATGTTTTATATGTAAAGCATAAGTACATCTTGCATGCTCTGTATAAGCCATACAAAGTGGGTCACTGAATAATTATCCTTCTTAATTAATTATTAAATACAAATGAGATATATATAGAGAGACTTCAACTTATAAATGTCAATCTTACAAACAATATTTTTTTCTACATTTCTTTTGGTACTTATTACCCGCCCTTGTGGTACGAATTAAACGCTGGTGAGGGCAATTCGTACCAGCTTGTCTTATTTTTAATTTTATTAATTGTACTCTTTGTTTTTATAATAAAACGTTCAGATTATGTATTTTCATTCTTTTGTCACCAATAATTGTTTTAACGTAAAAATAAACCTTTTTCTACTGTTAGTTTTACTATTGTTAATTTTTTAATTTTAATTTTTTCCCTTTGGGGGGTACGAATCTTCCTTCTCTCCCCTTCACGTTTCGATGTATTACAGTATAAACTAACTGGACGTATACTATTCGATGTGTTACAGTATAAACTAACCAGACGCACACTAGTCGAAGTATTACAGTATAAACTAACCAGACGCATACTATTCGATATATTACAGTATAATAATAATAATAGTAATATTTGTATAGCGCTGCCAACAAACATAATGTAAGCTCAGAGCGCTTTTAACATACAACTAAGAACACGGACATTACTCTAGGCTAGGAGACAAAGCTAACTGATGATATAAACAAATATATTTAAAAATCAAATAAATGTACCATTAACTGACCCAACCCATTAGTAAGACAGTAGGGGTCTAAAGCATGTTAAATGTTAACTAAGATAAATCTTTAAATATTGAGTTTTTAAGTTCTTTTTGAAAGTATCGATAGAGCTTGTTCGCCTGAGTTGAACGGGAAGTAGGTTCCACACCTTCGGACCGGGTATTGAGAAGGCTCTAAGGCCAACGGTCGTCAGAGAGAAACGGGGCTCTTCCAAAAGCGTTGAGTTGGCAGAACGAAGTGTTCTTTGCGGGACATATGGTGTAATTAGTATTACAGTATTACAATTAAAAGTATTACAGTATAAACTAACCAGAGGTATTCTATTCGATGTATTACAGTATAAACTTACCAGACGTACACTATTCCTCCACAGTATTATGGCTTTGTACGGTCTCAGGTCTTGGAGCCATGAAAATTATTATAGGTAAGTGCTTGCAACTTTGGCTCCTAGTTATTGTTTTTTATTAATAGTAAATGTAACCCTGTAAGAGAAACAAGGGATGTTTTTCTATAACCCAATTTTCGGTTCCAGAAATCCGATTTTAAACCATATTATTGCCCCCTCCCCCCCCCCCCCCCCACACACACACAGGGGAAAAGTATGTTATAGGTCGGAAAAGACAAAGTGCGTTGATTATATTTAAAAATAGAATAATTTTATAAACCTTATTAATATGTATGACTATTAATCATTAGAACGTGGCAAAATAATATTTTTAAAAATCATTGATTTTGGATTGTGAGAAGTCAAAAACTGTATTGTTATGAATATAGAATTAGACTTATATAATTATAATAGCCTATACTCTATACATTCAGTGGGTGTTACATAATGTAGCACATATTAAAATTATATTTTTTTTTATAATATGAATGAATACCTAATGTTGCCAGACGGCCGTCAAGAAAAGAATGATGTTTTTTTTTAAAGACCTGTACATGCGCTGTATAAAGTTACTTTTTAAAGTTGTCCAAATGCAATTTGCTTTTCAGTCTACATTAAATTAAAAAGCCTGTTAAAGTTTGAACATGACTTTTTTTAGGTCAGTTTTACCACCAGACAAGTCAGAGATCTAGCAGATATTCCAATAAAATTGAAACGATTGTGGGTTTTACACGGCAGATTTACAAGAAACACTAAAATATGTCCTCCTTTTTGTCTCTCTATTACCCTCATTGAAGTCCCTGTATCAGGCGACCCTATGTATATCTGTCTGTTAGTCTGTTGGAAGCTTTCAGCATCACTTAGGAAAGCCAAGTTTTTGCTTCTGAAGTACGCCAACGACAAGCGTTAACGTAACATCTGCATTTGCCGTTGTCTCTACTGGTATCGCAAGCTATATTCGTGATTTCATAAAAGCAAACAATATTCCCATGAGTCGCCTATGACTAGGGTTGCCAGACGTCCGGCAAAAGGAGGACATGTCCTCCGTCCGGCAGCCAAATCTCAAAACCTTTAGATTGTCCGGCTTTTGTCATATTTTATGTTTTATATGGCCACTGTTAATAAATATACGATTAATAAAGAAATTACCTTTTTTGCAAGAAAAGAATGAAAAGTTTTTTTTTAAAGATTCTTGACTCTTGAATGAGCTGTAAAGCTTATTTTTCAAAGTCGCCCAAATGCAAGTTGCTTTTAAGCCCACAGTGAATTCATACTAATTTCAATTGGTCGCTATTTTAATAAAATGTTACTGATTGCGGGTTTAAACTCTGCAAACTCAAATGAAACATATTGTCCTTCTTTGTCCTCCTTTTTGTTTCTCCATGTCCTCCTTTTTGTTTCTCCATGTCCTACTTTGTCCTCATTTTTGTTTCTCCGTGTCCTCCTTTTTGTTTCTCCATGTCTTCCTTTGTTCTCCTTTTTGTTTCTCCATGTCCTACTTTGTCCTCATTTTTGTTTCTCCGTGTCCTCCTTTTTGTTTCTCCATGTCTTCCTTTGTTCTCCTTTTTGTTTCTCAATGTCCTACTTTGTCCTCATTTTTGTTTCTCCGTGTCCTCCTTTTTGTTTCTCCATGTCTTCCTTTGTTCTCCTTTTTGTTTCTCCATGTCCTACTTTGTCCTCATTTTTGTTTCTCCGTGTCCTCCTTTTTGTTTCTCCATGTCTTCCTTTGTTCTCCTTTTTTTCTCCATGTCCTTCTTTGTCCTCCTTTTTTTCTCCATGTCCTTCTTTGTCCTCCTTTTTGTTTCTCCATGTCCTCCTTTGTGCTCCTTTTAGTTTATCCATGTCCTCCTTTTGATACTCATACATCTGGCAACCCTACCTATGACTAGTTAGTCTTTGCAAGGCATTTAATGTAAAGGAATTATGTTTTAGTGGGTCAAACATGGATTTAAAATATTTCTTCAAAAACAAAAAACAACAACAATGGGTTTTAAGTTTGAAATTTCCAGTTTTCGTTTAACATCCCTAAACGACACGGTGTCCAGGTGTTTACAATTGTTACAATACTATACACTAATACAGGGGTCGGCAACCAAGATATAATTCTAGTAATAACTATAAATTCTTAGTTGTCAAGATATAATTCTAGTAATAACTATAAATTCTTAGTTGTCAAGATTTAATTCTAGTAATAACTATAAATTCTTAGTTGTCAAGATTTAATTCTAGTAATAACTATAAATTCTTAGTTGTAAAGATATAATTCTAGTAATAACTCTAAATTCTTAGTTGTCAAGATATATTTCTAGTAATAACTCTAAATTCTTAGTTGTAAAGATATAATTCTAGTAATAAACAATAACTATAAAATCTTTATAGTTTGAACTTAATCTGAGTTATCCGTTATCCGTAGATATTTTATTTATATCTAAAAGGCAAGGAATTCAGTACTCAAGTATAGGGAATTATACGTAGTAATCATACAAACTGGGTAGTTTATGTAATGTTTGAAAGTTTACAAACATATTTTTTAGTTATATAATATTTATAAAATTTTCAACTATTTTATTTTTATTTTTGATCATTTTAAAGTTATAAATTGTAAGCCATTTATTTTTTTAAAGGGAAATTCTCCATATTTGATGCTAATGTTTCCAAACTACTTAATTAAAAAAAAAATTTAACTATTGTTGCTTATAGATTATTATTTCTTTATTCAAATTCAGTGTTATGCTCTTTATTTCAACATGTAATAAGATGTATAAAATTAATTTACGTTGTAAATAAACATTTTCTGCATTAATAAAGTTGAATTAAGGAGTTTATTTTTTTAAACATTAATTATTACAACAATTACATAATATAATGTTAGTATATAAGCCTCTTATATTTATTACGATAATAAAACAAACAAATTTGTTTTAGAATTAATTATATTTATGCTTAATTAAGAGAAATGAGCATAAAAGCTTTTTTGAATGTAATTAATCTATATCAATTAATGTGCGCCTTTTGATTGAATGCTCTTCGCTAATTGGTCAATATCAGATACACATTTCGTTACTTGTGAGTGGTCGAGTTTAAGTGACCTCTTAGCATGCTTAAAACAGCTTTCATGTGCGATGAATTATGTTCACTAGTGTAAATTAAACCAAAAGCTGAAAGTAGAGCGAATGCCTTGCAGTTGACAATAGCAGATGATTTTCTTTGAGATTTTCCCGCAAATCGTCACATTTCGATGCCCATTTTTCGGACGTTTAAAATGAAAACAAATGCCAATGTCCCTCCACTATAAAAAGATCCAGATCTAAGTATTTATTAGTAAGATCAAGCCAGTAAGGCTCGATGAGGTCTGGAAACATGAGTCCATGAATTTTGAAAGTCTTGACTTTGTTTAGAAAACTCCGCATTGAGTGCTCAGTGTATTTCTGAAAAAGCTCATCTATCTTAATTTGCCTTAAATTATGGAAGTTGTTAAATGTTTTGAAATTGATTTCACGGCAAGATATGTCCAGTTTCAATGCAATATCCAGTTTCAATGCAATATCCAGTTTCAATGCAATATCCAGTTTCAATGCAATGTCCAGTTTCAACGCAATATCCAGTTTCAATGCAATATCCAGTTTCAATGCAATGTCCAGTTTCAATGCAATGTCCAGTTTCAATGCAATGTCCAGTTTCAATGCAAATCCATCCCAGTGGTCCAACAGTGCTTTTCGACCCCGTCCTTGTGAATACAAGTTCAACTCACTGAAATGTGTCGCCATGTCATTCAGAAACATCGGCATCAACAGTCAGTTCTCCTCACTCAATACCGGAAATGTTTTTTTTTTATCCAGATACACCTCAACCATTACAGTCCCGGGCGCGTATATAGCGGAACTGAAGGCAGCATAGATAGAAGTAGGTCGGTACGGGAAGGGTTAATTGCTTCCATAAGACTTTACCTATACCCCGTATTACTTTCTTCTATAAGAGACTTGGGAAACTATAAAATTTACTATATTAACAATAGATTCAATCAAAGATCGCAAGTCCAATGGTGATAGATTTGCATACATTCCTGACCTTAAACAGTCTTAAAATCGTTCTGCGTGCCAAGTCTGACACGCGTTTCTTAGGTTGCCGACCCCTGCACTAACCCACAGATTTTCGGCTGCTGCTTTCTGATTTCTGTTGTGGAGGTTTACTCATGTTTACTTTCGCACTCCCGAGTTGTAGCCCTTTGAAGATTTAAGACTCCACTCCCATCGACAATTTTATTGTTACTTTTCCGCATTTCCTCTCGATTTTAAAATTTTAGACCAGGGATCAGCAACCTTTTGATAACAGTGTGCCAAAGTGGAATTTCTAATTCATTCAGCGCGCCAAAAGCCTATAAGTCACTCTGCTTTAGCACTCAATTTCTAATAGAAGATAATTGAATTTTTTCTTAGTCTTCCACTTGCCATTTAAAATCGTTCTGCGTGCCAAGTCTGGCACGCGTGCCGGAGGTTGCCGATCCCTGTTTATAGACAATGGGTGTCAAACTGAATTGCACAGAAGGCCAAAACTTAAATCACACTCACCAGGGTCGATCTGGATAAACATTCATTGTTCGGTGAACAATAAAACATTTAAAAAAATATATTTTGGATTTTATATCAGCAAGAGTATAAATGTACGCCGGGCCTCATTCGGTCCTCTGTCCTTGAGTTTGACACCTATGTAACTAAGACTCCGAGACCTTTCCAGCATTTTCTGACACCGCTGAGTATATTCTCCAATGGCTTAACTCTTCAAGAGTCCTATTCACTACCACATCACATTTAGATAATCTAAGATATACTGGCTTTGTGTTGTATAGAGATTTTAAAAACTAATGACTCTCAAAATGTCTATAGAGTATTTGCAATCACGTGACAAAAATGCACGTGCTGTTTGTTTACCTTGTCTAGTGGTGATGTCTAATGGCAGCCCTGTTACTATAGGCGTAAGAAGGTTATATTTTTAAATATTATTATTTCAACAATATGACATTAAAAATTAAATATATGAAACACTGTCATGCGATGAAAATTAATATTCGAAGCTAAAATTTAAACCATTAAAATCAATGGAATAGAATCCGTAAGTGCAAAATATTTAATTGAAGATGTCGGTTGTCGAAAGCTAGCCTATCTTAACTTACTATCTAAAAGTAAAGCATAAGGCAGTCTGTGCAATGTTTCATAAGAGCTATTGAAAACCTTTAACTGGCTTGAAATCGTGTTTTTTTTCGTGGACAGACTACTAAGGATTAGTATTACAGTTAAATATCAACATTTGTGGAAACAAATTCCGTATATTTTGGGTGTTAAATGCACATGGTAAATAACAATTTTATTCAGCACGATCATGGCTGCTATTTACTTAGTTACGACATCTAGAAACATAAGCCACGCCAATTGCAAATGCTCTATTATTTTTTCACACACAAAAGTAAGGCGACAAAATTCCATAATATGCAATTCAATTCTATGCACGAGAAACAACGCGCAACACGGAACTGGAGATAGTTTTAAGGCCAAGCTAATTTTAAGGCCAAGCTACTACTTGTTTGTTTTACATGACATCAGAAAGTGTTTTCCAATTGCCAGGTTCAATCAATATCAACGGTGGATGTCTAGGGTTAACCCTGCTGCCATATTTCTTTCTGATCGGCGGGGTTTTGGCCATGGTTCCGGCTGGTCTGACCATTCTGACCTCCTGCTGTACGCAGTCTGACAGTCTCAGAGATATGTGGGGGCTGATGGCCAAGCTGTTTGCCCTCTGGCTTATCCTGATTATCACAGGTATCTATGGATCTATCTATATATCTATTCATCCATCTATCTATCTTTTTATCTATCTCTATATGTCTATCTATCTATCTATATATCTATCTACCTATCTATCTAACGAACTATATATATATTTATACACCCATATCTGTCTGTGTATCTATTTATCTATCTACCAATTTATCAATCTATCTACCCACCTGTTTATCAATTTATCTATTTATCCGTTTTTCCATTTATCTCTTTATCTATTTATCTATCCATCTATCTACCAATATAATATCTGTCTACTTAACCTATATTTATATATATCATCTACTTACCCATCTAGATATCTACCAATGTATCTATGTATGTTTGTATATATCTATCTATAGATGTATCAGTCTAGCAATCTATTTATCTATCTTATCTAAATCACCTGTCTCATCCATCGACCTACTTATCTAACTATTTTTTTTTATCTTTTGTTCTAGCTATCTGTCTATCTTTGTGTGTGTATCATAAAAAACAGTTTTCTATTTGAAAACCAAATTTGACTGCTTACATAAATGCTCTAATGAAATGAAACCATTTATTTTCTCCCCCTTAACCTGTAGGTACAGTATACATGGTGACCAGTGCAGTCAGAGTGACCAGTGTTGACCGTCTCTGCGGCCACCCGTGGGTGGTCATCCTCGCCTTCTGTGTTCTCACCGCCGACTGGCTCTCCGTCATTGTCTTCTATCGCCTCTTCTGTGTGTTCGAATCTCTGCCGGTCATCAGGGCCGCAACCACGCACCCGTGTCCGGAGGACTCGCCCTTTTCTCTCTGGCGGATGAGGAACCAACGACTCGAGATGGATAGTGAGAAAACGAGAGAGGACGAATTCTAGACATGACGAATTCTAAAGATGACCAGTTTCTAAACATACAAATTCCTGTATTTTCTTTTAATGAGAAATGGAGCTAGAGCTAAGACTGAAGATGGGCGGACGAAACGGGGATCAATGTTCAACATTTGATTACAGCTTAGTATATCATCGTCATCATTCCCTTGACCGTTGTTGTCGTTAAGGGGAGCGAATGGACACCACAGCAGTCAACATTCTCCACTTTTGCTTATCTTGAGCGGCTGTCAATAGTTGAGTCATTTGCAGCTTTGTCCAATCTTTTTATATTGTCGAACCAGCGTTTCCGCTGACGTCCTCTACGACGTCCACCTATTAAAGTGCCTTGTATGATGGTTTTTGGCATATATGTATAGATATATAACCGCCATTAAACGAACCACCTGGATTTAAACTCGAGACATACATAGTTGTGATATTTGCTTTCTAGCTTTAACTAATCAGACCAAAGATAACACACAAGGCAAAATGTCAACTAAGAGACTTTTTTCTTCTTCTTACATAAGTGACTGCCAGTATTGTCTCTTTGATAAACGTGATTGTTTTCATAAGGGCACGAATTTAAACATTAGAGCGTTTCTTCCATGGCGACACATTGACGCAATACCATATTTCGGGCATCGCTGTGTAGCTGGCACTGTTGCAGTAGAATGTGCTCTAGATTTTGGAGTCCAGTTCAACGTATGGCATTCAGGAGTGGGTTTGGCTTAGTCCGACGCAGGGTGCTGGTGATCTAGCAGCTCCGAAAACAACATCAGTGCCCAACGTACTTTTTGGTCACCTACATTGTTTTTAAGTTATTCTAGTTTAACTATAAGGGACATGACCAAGTCACAAGATGCTATGACAATACACGTTTTTCAATCAGAACCCAAAAATGAATAAGAAAGGATTGTTCATGCACTAGGATTGACTAGAATAAAACGAAATAAACTAGAGTGTATCAAGATTGAAATTAACTTTAATGAACATACCCGCTGGATCTAGAATGGGCAAAAAAGAACTGGCATTGTCTTGAATTGACTGGAATTGGATCAATTGAATGAATAAACTGGAATTGGCTGTGATTGAATAAATACAAAGGAACAACACATGGCGCTACTATGTCAACCAAATAGATCCTTTGCCCATACAAGATGTAGATGCTGCATTACATGGTGATTAGCATCTAAGAGAAAATATTCCCAATGAATGATCCCTGGTTAAGGGAAAGTAGAGGCAACGGAAGTTTGTAAAACATGAGATTGTCCACGGGATGTTGCGTAGAATCATAGAAATAGTTATTTCTAGATCTTACTTTACCCACACTTGAAGTACTGTGTGAATTACTGGCTAAGTATACAAGTGGCTTAAGTAAATTACATGTTATTTGTGTTCTTATTGTTTTAAACAAATGTTCATATATAGTATGTCTACATAGTGAGATATATAAATAATTTCCTTCCATATTCCCACTAACAATTCATCGATGTATGAATATGCATATACTCATATTTTTAATGTTCAACACAATAACTTTTATAAGTCATTAGTTCTATAGTATGTCGGTACACACTGACACATACCTAACACACTCATATATAGACCTACACACAAACATGTAGACCAAAGAAGGTAACCTGTTCAGTGGGAAAAGAACAAAAATCAATCAATAAAATCAATACAGTGGGTGTGGTCTAGAAAATATCGGTAGGCCCTATGTAGACCTTTCACCTGGGATTTCTTTTTCTTTTTCTAAGGCTGGGTGACCTTTCAACGACATTTTATACTTTTGACGAACCTGTAAAGGGGGGGGGGAGGACAAATTTTGACCTAGTTTTATGACAGCCACGCAATCTAAATCTATACAGTGCAGTTATACTGTTGGTATTAATGCGTTTTCAATTTATCTGAATTTATCATGGGGTCTTATCTAAAAGAACAAAACATGGGTAACAATTTACACTTAAAGAGCTTCAATTAAAGTAGTTATGTAATGGCTTTGAAAAGACAACAGAAAATAATGTAAACAAAATATATTAGTAGTCCTACATAAGAATTCCATATTGTTTAAGCCCTATATAATATATTTATATTATTTATATATATAAATTGTAATAATATATAACATAGGTTGCAAGTTTACACAAATTATGGTTTATCCAATGGTATACCGCGAAGGTCTACAAGGTATAGCGAAGCACGGTCCAACAGCGTCGTTGGTCACGGAATACGATGAAGTACTGTGGCTGATACAATGCTATTTTTTGTCTCTAGAACTGGAGAGACTCGCAGACAAAGTAAGGACCCAATGGACAGATATCCAGGTTATATTTTTTCACACCTGGATTAGAACCCAGAGACCATGGGGTGGATACTATAACTCCACGTTGATATATCAACATATATCAACATATATTAATATATATATATATATATATATATATATGTATATATATATATATATATATATATATATCAACTTGATATATCAAGTCCCGCCACGATATAATGAAATGTTGTTTTGACAAAGACTCATTTGGGTCCGTGTTTACTTCCCTCCCCCACCGCCCCCCTAAACACACGCGTTTTAAACGCCGGCTATTATATTTGTCCTATTGTGAACATATATATATATGTATATTTTTTTTATTGACGAAGCGCGTGGGTGAGAGAGTGAGAGAAGGAAAGAGAGAAACAGAAAGAGAGAGAGAGAGAAAGAAAAACGTTTGGGAGAGATAAATAAAAGAAAGAGCGGTGCAGTGAAAGAAACATAGCAATTGATATAACGCATATAAGAGAGAGAGGGAAAATGAGAGAAAGAGAGAGAGAGAGAATAAGGAAACGATAAAGAGTTATCGGTTGGAGAGAAAGAAAATGTGTCACATAAAAATATATAGAGGGCATAATATAGAGAAAGAGAGAGAGAAAGAGAGAGAGAAAGAGAGAGAGAGAAAGAGAGAGAGAGAAAGAGAGAGAGAAAGAGCGAGAGAAAAAGAGAAAGAGAGAGAGAGAGGGAAAGACAGAGAGAAAGAGAGAGAGAAAGAGAGAGAGAAAGAGAGAGAGAGAAAGAGAGAGAGAAAGAGAGAGAAAGAGAGAGAGAGAAAGAGAGAGAGAGAAAGAGAGAGAGAGAGAAAGAGAGAGAGAGGGAAAGAGAAGGAGGCACTAGAGAGCGTTAGAGAAAGAAAGAGAAAAAATAAACCAAGAAAAGAGACAGTGAAAATAAATATAGAGACAAAGAGTAAGATAAAATAAGAAATAGAGACAGAGAATGAAGAAAGAGAACGAAAGAGAAAGAATGAAAAAAAAGACAGAGAAAGAAAAAGAGAGTAAGAGTCCGAAAAAAAAAGACAGAAAGGCGCTGAAAAAAAAACACTACTGTTATATCATAGAGGAATTAGGAAGGTTGAGACAGAAAGAGAGAGAGAGAGAGAGAGAGAGAGAGAGAGAAATTAAAGCACTATAGAATTAAAGCCCCATTGTTAGAACGCTTATCAATGGCCGTGTTAAATGAAAAAGAAGTGGTTATTAAATGCCAGGTGTATCTGTAGAGAGTATACACTAAATTTATCTGCTTGTATTTAACATTATCTGTGTTACATTACTTGCTGGTCAAGTTACATTTACTTACATATTTATATATGTATACTGTATTTATATTTTGTATGTATATACCTTATAAATGAATACATTTTAATTATATTTCATTTTGTTCGGTTTTATTATATTAGTTCTGTAAAGTAATATATATCTACATTGTTGTTAGTCTGTCTATCTATCTGTTTATCTGTTTATTTATCTATTTATTTATTTATTTATTATTTTATCTATTTATCTTTTTTTATATCTATTTATCAGTTTATTTGTTTATCATCTAATATAAATTATTTATTTATCTATCTAATCTATCTAATCTATCTAAATCTATCCCTACGATTTGTAAAATTTAATATTTAAAATTTAAACGAGTTGCTTTGGTCTAATATGTTAGTTACTATTATTGCTTTTTTAAATGTATTACATCCATGGTAGATAACTCGTTATTTAGTAAATAAGACAATAATATTTCTTGTTACCTCCCTTAGTAAGTAAGTGACTTATGAGATGTTCAATTTCATGACAGAATTTTGACTTAAAAAATCGTTTTTTTAATCTGTAAAATATCTTGAAAAAGAAAATAATTTTACAATCATCTCATACAACACTATTCTATTCAACTATTTAAAAAAAATCAGTCCATTCACACATTTTCTTTTTTTTATCAGGGGAAGTTATAAACAAAATACGAAAAAATAAAACAGGTAAAAATTTTTTTTTATCCAGTTATCTCCCGTAGATCTTGAGCCGTAAGTTTCTATTTTATGCTCTCGTCGATTCCTTATTGATTATTGTTGCTGTATTTTTGTCTCTAACTCTTTCTCTGTATTTTATTTGCATCTCGAACTCTAGTTTCTTTATTAATTATATCAATTCTAATAGTATGTCTTTTGATAATCACCATAAAAAAAAAATTTCGGCATTGACTGTGGGCACAGTACTGTCAAGGACACCCTTACAGAAGTTTACTGCATCGTACGGCTTATCCCAGGTTCGGTTCTCATCCAGCATTTTAATATAAAATGTTCCAAATAAAACGGCATGATAGTGTATAGTGAACATATAATAAACTCGAGGTAATTATATATTCAGATTGGCCTGAAAGTAACACTTCACTAATTTTTTTTTGTCCTATATGTGATTGTATATCTTTCTATTGCACGTGTCTGTATTAGGTCAAGTATCCCGTCATATATTAGGGGATTGTGTGGCCAACACAATGTCCAGCCGCCTTTATCTCAAGACTTCAATATGAGATGGGCATCACTGAGACTGCACTTCATTTGTTTACTTCCTACTTGGCAGACAGGACCCAGAGAGTTTCTATTTATCAGACCTTATCAAAAGCCACTTCTCTCATCTGTGGCGTACCTCAAGGTTCAGTTTTAGGGCCTATCCTTTTCGCCGTTTACACTAGCCAGCTTGTCAAAATAATTGATAGCCAAGGATTATCTCGCAAACTATATGCGGATGATACCCAGCTCTACAAGAGCTTCCATCCTGATCGTGATGCTTGAGCTGCCGCTGTTAATGCAGTGGAATACTGCTGTCTAGCGCTGAAAGCGTGGATGACTGCCAACAAACTCAAACTAAATGACGACAAGACTGAGGCAATTCTGTGCGGTTCAGACTTCAATCTTAGGAAAGTCGATATTCCATTTATTATAGTAGGGGCCTCTGATATCTTTTTGTCCTGGGCTTTATTATTAACAATAAATTAACAATGGGTCCACACATCAGGGCCTGCTTCTTCCATCTTCGTGCCCTGGGTTAGCTGGGAACTCGAATTAATAGAAAACAGTCAATGCTTTTGCTGTTGCTACAATACAGTCAAGACTAGACTATTGTAACAGTTGCCTGTGGGGGTTACCCCATAAACAGCTGGAAAGACTTCAGAACGTCCAGAATACTGCAGCACGCATTGTGTCAGGGGGAAAGAAGCAGGACCATATTACCCCAGTTCTATAAGACCTCCACTGGCTCCCTGTGACGAAGCGCATCGATCATAAGATTATGTCCCTTGCCTATGGATGCGTAGAACGTACCGCACCTGCCTATCTCAAAGAGCTCATACCGAAGCATGTACCGTTATGGATGCTGCGCTCTTCAACACAGTCTCTCGTGGAAATTCCATGTCTGGATGGTCACAGGAAAAAGACTCTTGGTGTGCGCTCTTTTGAATCTGTGGCGCCTTCAATGTGGAACGGCTTACCTGAGACACTGAAAAAATCTGTGTCAAAAAAGGCATTCAAGAAGAATTTGAAGACTTTTTTTTCAACTAAGTTGATCATGTACACCTCCATAGGCACATAAAACTTGTTTAAAACTATTTTAGAATGTTATTGTCGTTTCGTTTTTATGAGCGCGCTGAGCATGCTTGCATTAGCATGGATTGAGGCGCTATATAAATGACCAATTATTATAATTATTATTACTAAATAAAGTAAGGTACAGTAAATTGTGCTGGCCACACATCCCGTAGTATGCCGTGGCCACAGAAACTGGTGAACGCTGATTCACCAGCCTTTTGTTCAGTTTGGTCCGAAGGGTACTTTACTTTTTTTTTTACGAACAATAAAAGATTAGGGGAAATAAAAAAAATAAAGAATTATCTAGGTTAGTCTGTATAACTAAACCGTATAGGTCTTGTTACTGCTTACAAATAGTTTACAAATAGTGTCCAAATAGTATTCAAAACAAAGAGCATTTTCGCGTGAGCGCTTGTCAATTTGTTGTATGGGTCATGGTCATTACCATGCCCCCCCCCCCCACCTTCCCACAATGCATAATGCGGTTTGCTTCCGAGAGCATCTGTTAGCTCGCCCGCTAATTGGCTGTCGCGTGACAGAATCCATAATTTTTGGTATTCGTTTGGTGACCGATGTCCCCAGCACCCACTGACTTCGTTAGGTTACCAGTGTCCAGTGTGTGAGAATTTCGTGAATGTCCGCTGATTACATGAGGGATTGGGAAAAGAGGAGCGGAGGAGGGTGCGGTGTGGAGCGCACCGTTGTTCATTTTCCGGGCGGTTGAAGTAGGGGATGGGGGGGGGGAAGGCGATATGGGAAGTTTGACCCATTGCCCCGTTTGTGACTTTCAACTTCATCGCAATGTCACGACGAGGCGGGATCGATTTGATGTCGACAAAGTCCCGAGATCAATAGATCGATGGTTGATCTTTTGATTACCCCGTCCAGCCTCCATGCACTACTTGACTCCACCCCCCACCCCCAACATAATCCCCGCTACCACCCAGCTCCCTCCTCCACCCCAGCACACAATGACGTGCTAATAGCGCCGTTGGAGTGGTTAACGCACGGGCGATCACGGTCCACGCTTGATCTGCTGCTGCAATTTAACTGCTATTGTAGTTCTTCTCTTTTCTTTTTTTTTCTTTCTTCTTCTTCTTATGCGTTCCACTTTTTTGTGTGTCGCACAAATGAAACCTTTTTTTTTCTTTTGGGTGGCGGGAGTGACTTCTAGTGCAATGCAGATCCAACTTCGTCTAGCTTTGTTAAATCTACAGATGCGCTGCAATAATGATACAACGTTATGGTACAATTGAGTTAAAGTTTTAGCAAAGACTATAATAAGATGGACCGCTTGCTTTAATATTTCTGCTATTTAATGACTCGAATGACTTCTTTTTTTTCGGAATTCCCGATTCCCTTTTGCACTATACACTTCCGTTTTATTGAATCGCTATGATTTTCTCAATGAAAAATTAAAATCTAAAGTTGTATACAGCGGAAACCTTTATTGCAAACGTAGGATCATAGAAGTAATTTAAGACAGCGTTATTGGTTGCGCACGTAAAAAAGTACACATAAGCTCTACAAAAAAAAAGAGCAAGCGGTCCATCTTATTATAGTCTTTGGTTATATTATACAATAGTATCCTGGGTTTTGAGGTTACACTTACAGAGCTAAATATTGTCAATTGTGGATTTTTGGATGTGGATAAATGTATTAAATATAAAGGTAAATTTATGACTTCATTAGAACCTGGTGTTATGTTCTCTCTCTCACTTACTTTCTAAACCCAATGTCTCTCTCACTCCCAACAGTTCATCTTTCCAGACTCTTTTTTTTATCTGTTTCTCATTCTTTCTATCTACCCGATTATCGATCTATCTATCTATCTATCTATTTATCTATCTATCTATCTATCTATCTATCTATCTATCTATATAATTATATATGCCTATAGTTACACAGAAAAGAAAGCTATAATAATGTTAAAAATATTATGCTTATTTTTTTATTTTTTTTTACTGTGGCAGTCGGATACACTTACCGCTCAGCTAGGGAGGACACATGCTGAGAGCGAGATCGCAAAAAGTAGAATGTATAATATGAGACATTAAGGTCACGTGTCTTTAAATTAAACAATGTGGATCGAAATCTACACACACAGTCTACTTTATATATAAAGATCTTTTTATCTCTCCACCATCTAAACCATCTACATATCATTAACTCTATCTTTCTATGTTTCTATATATCTATTTATCGATTCCTCTATCTATCTATCTATCTATCTATCTATCTATCTATCTATCTATCTATCTGTCTATCTGTCTGTCTGTCTGTCTATCTGTCTTTCTGTCTGTCTGTCTGAATATCTAACAACCTCTATCCTTATCCATCCATCTATCTATCTACCTATCTGTCTATCCGACTATCCAACTATCCGTCTATCCGTCTATCTGCCTATCTGTCTGTCTGTCCGTATATCCGTATATCCGTCTGTCCGTCTAACTGCCTGTCTGTGATCCATCTATCCGTCTATCTGTCTTTCTGTCTGTATCTCTATCCATCTTTCTATTTGCCTATCAGTCTGACTGTATTCCTCTCCATCCATCTATCCCTGTGTTGGTCTATCTATATAATGTAATCTATGCAATCCTATCGATCTAACTACCTGGATATAAAATGCTATCACGTTAGATCACGTCTAAAGGAACAAACAACCTTGAACATGTTCCAGATCACGAACTCAATCAGCAGCATCGACACTTTACTTCTTTCTGGTCACGACGCACGCAACTACTTCCTGTCCCCCCCCCCTTTCCCCCAACCCACCCCGCAACCCCCGGCAGACGTCTGGAATTCCAGCAGTTTCCGGTTTTTAACAACGTCTGCCCCCCGTTACGCAAAGGGTGATGTAAAGGAGGCTGGGTGGTTGGATGCGTCGGTTATTCACTGGCCTCCCCCACCCACCCTCTATCATAAAGCAACCGTAACCAAAAGTCAATGCGAATGGAGAGAGAAAAAAAAAAGGCGGGAAGCAAAGTCTGGCAGAAGAACTATGAAGTAAAATAAGGTCTGGAAAGAGTAGCCGGATTATCTGGTGTTGGTCCAAATACAAGTCATTGATTCTTCAGCCGCCGACAAATTTTCTCTATTTTTTTTTTTGGCGTGAGTCCAACTGGGTTAAATTGTATTTATACTTTTTTTTTTGTATTATTTGTTTCGTTTCGGTAAATAGAGTGGACGTTTTTTTTTAATGGATAGGTCAGTGCTCCGTTCTATTTTTAGCCACACGTAACTCTGTGATGTATTTTTCGGCTTGCTTACTTGCTTAATTCCTTTGGTTCCTTGTGGAACATAAGGGCCTCCGCAACAGCTCTCCAGCGCACTCGATTCTGGGCAGCCTTTTTTAGTTCACCCCATGACAAGTTGCAGCTTGCCGTTTCCTCCTCGCAGGAGCGTCTCCAGGTGGTCTTCCGGCGACCAACCCGTCTTTTTCCCTGGGGGTTCCATTGCAGAGCCTGTCGCGTGATGTCCTGTGGGGGCTTCCGTAGGGTGTGCCCAATCCACCGCCAATTTCGCCTGGCGATCTGCTGAGGGATCCTGATTTATTTGTCTCCACAAGTCGGTGTTCTTTACTTTTTCTGTCCACCGAATCTTTAGTATGTTGCGGAGACAGCCATTGACAAAGGTTTGAAGCTTATTGCTCAGAGTGTTGGTGACTCTCCAGGTCTCTAATCCGTAGAGAAGCACTGCCTTTACATTGGTGTTGAAGATTAGCAGTTTGTTTCGGATAGACAGGGCTGTTGACCTCTAGACTGGCCTCCGGGTGATGAAGGAATGTCTCGCTTTCTCTATTCTGGCTTTGACGTCTTCGTCCGAGCTACCTGTTACTGAGACTATACTGCCCAGGTATGTGAAAGAGGTGACTTCTTTCAGCTCACTGTCTCCAACCTTGATTGCTTTCTCTTGTTTCTTAAAGAGGGTCATCGTTTCTGTCTTCTCCAAATTAATCTGAAGTCCGGTCTTGGAGGCTTTTTGGGCCAGGTTATCTGTCTTTTTGCTGCATGTGCTGGTTCTTCTGGGATTTAGGCACAGGTCATCTGCAAAGTCCAGGTATTCAAGGAACTGGTTTAGTGTCCACTGGATCCCAGTTTTTCATGTTTTTGTTGCCTGGCGCATCAACCACTAAAAGGAAGATCATTGGGCAAAGAATGCATCCTTGCCTAGCTCCTGTTTTCACCTCAAATTCCTCGGTCAATTTACCGCTTTGGATAACTTGACATGTCGCCCTTTCGTAAAGCTCTTGTATTAGGGTGATCAGTGTATGAGGGATTCCATAATTGTGGAGATGCTGCCAGATAGTATCTCTATCTACACTATCAAAGGCTTGGCGAAAGTCTATGAAATTTAAAAATAGGGTTGACTGACACTCTAAGAATTGTTTGAGAATAATTCGGAGAGTTGCTATCTGATCTGTGCATGATTTGTCTTTCCTAAAGCCGGCTTGTTCGGGTCTAAGTTTTTCTTTCACTGCATCCTCTAGTCACAAGTTTAGTCGGTCGAGAATATTGCGAGCTAGTATTTTGCTAGGTACTGATAGCAGCATAATTCCACGCCAGTTTTTGCAGGATCATGTGTCTCTAATTCGCTTTGTGCGTTGAGCCTAGCCAATTCTAATTTCTCTTTTTTTTTCCTTCCAATCCAGCGTATATTGTTTAATTCTGTGTTCATAAACGTTACCAATTCCTGGCCCGAATAACCTAGAGACTCCCCTAGTGACTTTAGTTCAAACTTAAGTCTCACTATTTCGGCCATTATGATTACTCGTTAACAATGAAACTAAGAATAGACCTTTAATCGCGAAATTTTGCTTTAATATTTGATAAGGGAAATGGGAAAAGGGCCAATTTATGACGCGGTTTTCATTCAGCTGGATAGTTTACCTAATTGTATACTAATTAATTTCTTTGATCATTAGAAAACACTTCGTGACACTATCAAAAGATTAATATTAAGTTTCATTTTATTATTACAATTTGGAAAAAAAAAATTTAGTTATTTACTAATCTTATATATTTAAATGATATTGCCAAAATTGCCTTGCCTAAATTACCGCTGCCGAATTTACATTTGACAATTTTACCGAGCACCATTTTTCGGTATGAAGTTGATTATGATTTTTATTTTTTTCCTTTCATGATGTATTGCGTGTTAAGCTTATCATGTCACCCTTAGAGCAACAGTTAGCATATTTTATGTTTATGACATCTGGGTAATCTGTTAAGATGACATAGAGGTAAAAATATGTTCATTTAATTAGATATGTCTTGTATAGTTTAATGCTACGTTTCATTTAATTAGCTATGTTTTGTATAGTTTAATGGTACGTTTCATTTAATTAGCTATGTCTTGCATAGTTTAATGCTACGTTTCAATTAATTAGCTATGTCTTGCATAGTTTAATGCTACGTTTCAATTAATTAGCTATGTGTTGTATAGTTTAATGCTACGTTTCATTTAATTAGCTATGTTTTGTATAGTTTAATGGTACAAAAACTGCTGTTTTTTATTATCTTCTTATATATCTTACAGTTCTCAAACCTCTCTTCGAAATACAAAGATTTTAGGTACCAAGCGGCTAATCCGTGGTTTGAGTCTAGTCAAAGACTATAATAAGATGAACCGTAGAGTTGTTGTTGGTAAACATTGTGACAGTAATAATGTCATTGACAGTAGGGTTGTTGGTAAACATTGTGTCAGTGGCAGTCATGTTGTAAATGTACATTTTGGCAGAAATTTTTTGCCCCACTTTTTTTTCTTCTTCATTTTTGCTCTTCCGCTCCCTGCCCCCCTCCCTCCCCTATCCACTGGTCGTAGTCAGCGTTCCATAATCGGGTGCCCTAAACACCTCTCTTCCCGGCAAAGCCCCTCTCTGGAAATCTGAACACATCGCCCTACGAAAAAAACGTTTTAATCCATCCGTCACAATCAATGACGAAATTAGTTCCCGCGCACGAATACAGCGGCGCACGAATACATTGACCGGCTGTCTGCTCTTCACTCCATTGGTTACATCACGAAAACCGATCACGTCTGGAGTAGGCCAGATTTTTTTTTTACTCAATCAACAGCTAAAAACATCAAATTAAAATATTCGGAACAGAAAGAAAGGAATCATCGTTGAACTTCTAATTTTCCATTTGAAAGCTTTTTTTGATTGTTGTTTTTTAAATCCTGTAAAGTTGGGTTATTGATTTGTAATATATTTTTATTAAAAAATGTGTGTGTGTGTGTGGGGGGGGGGTAAAGGTCACCTGGCAAGGTTGTAAGAACGTAATCCATTTTCTTTTTGGCATACGGATATTTTTTTAAAATATTCATTCTATTTTCTGGATAATATTTGTTACGCTCCACCCTTTGACCTCCATTGTTTATATTTTGTTTGTAAAATAGTTTCTTTGATACTTGAAGGCGTTTGAAGAAGAAGGAAAAAAATTAGTCCCCTTCTCCATCCATTCCCCCTACCACACACTGTCATTTATTTCCAAAAAGACAGTTGAGTTTGTCAAGGAGAATCACTGACCACAATAGCTTATAGAGAGAGAAAGGACATCGTGACCTGACTGCCCAAAGTAACAACAAGCACGCGACCAGACTCGGATGCACGTGCCGCCAAATTCCTTTGGACAATTTCTTTCTCCTTTCCGCCTACCCTCTCTCTGTCCATCTCCGTCTTGTCTCTTCAACAAGGGGGGGGACAATAATTCTTGTTTCTTTTGTCCTCATCCTTCGATGTCTTTATGCTGTCTCTTCTTCTTCGTCTCCCCTTTTCTTGTCTCCCTTGTATTGTTTTCTTCTTTTTAGGGTCTTGGCGATTGCTTCCCCTTAGTCCTTGCTTGAAGGCACGCGATATAAAGAGAGAAGATAAAGGGTGGCGTGGGTGGGGGAGGGAAGACAGCTACCACACAGGGTTTCTTCTTTCTACTTTGATAAGAATTTGGGTTTTGTCTTCTCTCACTTAAAAATTTCCATAACAATAAGGCACAATGGAAAAAGGGGGGCGGGGTGGGGGGTAAGTAAGGGTGGCGCTGGACCGTTAAAGATTTCGGCACCCTTTACTCCGAACAATAAAAAGAAAAAACTCTGTATAGATATAGTAAAGTGGGAAAATTAGATACATTATACTTGCTTCGAGGCTTGTATTGTTCGCTGTATCCCGTGGTATACATTTATAAACGGTTTTTTTTTTCAGGTTCTTTGTCATATGTCTTGACACCTTCTCACACCGCCCACCATCGCCTCTTTTCATTTTTATTTCTTCTTACATACAATCTATATGTAGATTTTCTTTTTTTGATCAATCTTATAATACATATGAAAGTTAATAGTTCAAACAATATATATTTTCAGTGCGGTCCGGTGGAACGCTTCATTTTAGGTAGGGCAGGTGGCCCTAGTGCCATCAAAATGAGAGATACTTATACCCACATAGTTGGACACCCATAACCTATTCACTCACCTGTAGGAAAGAACCACTTGCATGCGACCATTTCTTTTTTCTCAGTTTTACTAGCTAACCAGCGTTTCTTGGCTGACATGGGGGTTGTGTGGCCATCACGATTCGCCAGCAAATTTTACTTTCCCTCCACCTGGAGTCGTTCACCCTATCTGATTTGGGTAGATTCAGGATACATAAATTCTTTTTTCCCCAGTGGCTCTCTGTTTTGGAATGGGTCACATGAACCAGTTCGTAAAACCAAGAATTTTATCATAGTCAACAAGCAAGTCTAAACATAACAGAACTTGACGGGGAAAAATATATTTTTCTCATGACATGAAACTAAGGGCATATGAACGGCAAAGCAATGCTCTGACAAACGACCACGCCAGCCCCATACACACGTGCAGAGAATGTATTAGAATGTATTTCACTATTCAGTTATAAGTTTTAAGTGTTAAAATGATTCAACAACAGAGCGTGTGCATTGCCATTCTAACGTACGAGCGAATGTCTACCCAGCACTGATGGGTACCTGACATTATTAGCCTGGGGAAAAAGTAAACATCGGCTCGCAGCGTTGTGCTGGCCACACAAACCCATTGTACGCCGTACCCCTCGTAATCTTTGTGAACGTTTCTTCACAGAGACCTTCAAACAGAACATAAATATGGAAAGGATAATTCACTTACCGAACATTAGATAACAAGATATATATAAATCTGTTTTTAAAGGTCAACTTGCTCTAAGACAAGATTTCAGAAACTCAATAATATAATCAGAAACTCTACAAATCGGGATCAAAGGGTTAAATTTTATACAGAGATTAGCAGGAGGCTGAAATGAGATAGCAGTGGTTGCTCAGTTTTCTGTGCGTTATATGTTTTTAGTTAAGAAAATCATTTATCGAGGCTCACATTGATGCATTAAAAAAAAAACAACAACATAAAACTTTATTTTTAAGTCAATTTATACATGCATAATTTTTTTTCCTTCAAACGAAAATGATAAGGCGTCAAAAATAGATTTTGAAAAAACTTTCTGGAGAAAACATTTTGATGTTGTGTTTTTGTTTTGGATGACGCGATTAGACATTTGTTACGTAAACTGTGTGTTTATGTTTTTATGTGTGTTTATGTTGTTATTGTTTTTGTGTGTGATTGAGTGTTTGTGTGTGAGTGTGTGTGTGTGTGAATGTGAAAAGCGCTGCTAGGTTCATTACTGGCGAATATTTACAACTGACAAGAGTAACACCAATAGTTAAATCACTAGACCTAAAAACACTAGAGGACAGAACAGGCAAAGTGTAAAGTAGTAATAATACATCTTCTTCTGCCTTCTCGTACTTGAGGAACAGGCGCCGATTTTTGACGTCTGTGGTCCTTCCTAGGACATAGGCCGCCAACAAGGGTCCTCCAGGCATCTCTATCCTGGGCCAGTCTCTCCAGCTTCCCCCAAGTTAGGCCAAATTCTTTAGTATCTGCTTCCACATCTCTGCGCCAAGTGTTCCTCGGTCGACCTCTTTTCCTTTATTCATGAGGGTTCCAGTTCAGGGCATGCCTTGTTGTGCTGGAAGCAGGTTTTCGGAGTGTATGGACAATCCATCGCCATCGTCTCTGGTGGATCTCCTGTTCTACTGGTTTTTTGCTACGTCCGCTGCCACAGCTTCAGGTTGCTAAGGAAAATGAAAAGCAAATTATACACACAAAAAATCGCCCAGGTTACTTGGTTGACTTTGATATTTCTTTTTTTTAAAAATAATTATAATAATAATTATATTTGTATAGCGCTGCCAACAAACATAATGTAAGCTCAGAGCGCATTAAACACTGAACAACACTCAACTAAGAACTCAGATATAATGCTCTACGCTAAAAACATATTATAACTAATTAATAATCTAAAAACTTTACAGACATAGAACAAAGCATTAACCGACTTAAAATACAAGTAAAACAGTAAGAATGAAAAAAAAAATTGAAATATTTCTTTCTTTTCTTAACAAAACTCTATTGTAATAGTTCGTTTCTACGTCATTTTGACGGGCATAAAAAGTATTAACCCTTCCCGTGCCGACCTACTTCTATCCATGCTGCCTTCAGTTCCGCTATATACGCGCCCAGGACTGTAAGGGTTAAAATAACGTGATTTCAAGTTTTCTTTTTAAAAGTGCCGCTATAATTGGTTCGTCTGAGTTGGATGGGAAGTAGTCGGCCAAATATAATAGTGATTGTCTCTATGCTTTGCTTTGTAGACACAAGTTTGTTAATTATGATTTTAAAATGTTTTTTTTTTCCTATAGCCATTTGAAAAACGTGCTAAAAATAATTCACGTGTCTTTAAGGCAGCGGTTCCCAACCTTTTTGAAGTCGCGACCCCCTTAATACAGCTTTTCACGTTGTGGCGACCCCAAACATAAAATTTTTTTCGTCCCTAGCTTTAAATTCTAATTTGCTACTGTTATGAATTGTAATATAAACATCTGATATGAAGAATGTATTTTCATTGCTAAAAATTTTAAATAATTAAAGCAAAACTATTAATCACAACAACAAAAAAAAACAATTTGTAATTATACCTTTATTGTGATAGAGATATTTCTAGTTATAACACGAACGTCAGTGCTAAGTTTAAAATTGCGTCTTTCTCATGGGATCAGAAATTCTCGGAGCAGTCTTCGCAAGAGCACAACGAAGAGATCATCTTCCACAACAAGCCTATTTATATATTTTGACTTGATAACCAACAGGCTGGAAAACTATGTTTCACAAAGATTCATTTGTTTGAAATGGAAGATGAATGCGCAACACAGTCTCAGTAAGAATAGTATGTGACTGAAAACATTTTAACCAGAATTTGGTAATTGGCATTCAGTACGAAACGTCGCAATCCAGACCGAACAGCATTTACACTAAGTTCCAATATATTCATGAAGTGTCGTTTTATCGCCAATACTACTGCGTTCAACACAGTATCTGCTTTTAACGGAGAAGATGCTTTCAACACATAATCATATGTGCATGTATCTGCATATGGACGGGCCCTTCTGAAAACAGATAGATGAGCACTGTCTCGGTTCATAAGATCAGCGAAAAGGGGCTTCCCGATGGCCTAAGGCGACCCCCCTGAAATGGTCGTTCTACCCCAAAGACTAACAGGCTGGGAACTACTGTTCTATACATAAATTATATTTTGATCTCAGTATTACTGAGATATTCTTTTTAATAGATAATTCGCTTGCAATGCATGTAAAATATTAGCAAATTGCGGAAAAAATATATTGTAGTCATACAAACTAGGTAGTTAAAATAATGTTTAGTAATGTACATATTATTAATTTTTTAATCATATAAAATTTATATACTTTTTAACTATCTTTTATAGTTTGATAATTTTAAATTTATCACTGTAAGCTATATTTATTTTTTTATAAAAGAAAAATATGAAACATATTATAAATATTATCGCAAAGAAAACGGGTTAATTATCTCCCTTATATTAAAATAAAGTTTCCAACATTTTATTTTATAGTGATATCGAAGCCAAAAAAAAAGTTTAACAAAAAATTTATATAACTAGTATTACTTTTAAATTATTATTTCTTTAAGAAATCTAGCAGTGTTTTGATGCCCTTCTTTAAAAAAAAATTACTTAGTGCATTTTAAAATGGTCATTTTCTCTCCACTTAAAAAAAAAAGATCCTCATTTAAGAAGGCTGTAGTGGTAGTTGGATAAGTCTACTCAGACTCGGTGTGGTATGAAAACTTGAGTTCATAAATTTGAAAGTCTTGCCTTTGTTTATAAAACTCCGTTTTGAATGCTTCAATGTAGGTCTTTTTTTGAAAAAAAAGCCCATCTATTAAGGCTACACACAGAGTTACTTGCCTATTTTGAGGTTCAATTCAGCCATATTAACGTAGACCTACTCTATGTTTAATTACCAAGTGTTTAAAAAATGATATTCTATAGCCGTCGACTGTGAAATAAATATTAAAATATTTTAAAAGAAATATTTCAAGTTTTAATTATGTATTTCTGAGCCTAGATAAGGCTATTACTTAATATTAAGGTTGAATTAGACCTATTAAGTAAAGTACCCTTCAAATCAAATTGCTCATAGGGCCGATGAAGCCGCTTTCCCCAGTTTCTGTGGCCACGGCATACTAGTTGATTGTGTGGCCAGTACAATGAACAGACGCATCATTTACTTTACACAAACTAAGGTCAGGCACCCATCAGAGATGGGTAGACTCAGGTACACCCTCCAGATACGGGAAAAATTCTAGCCTTCGACAGGATTTGAACTAAGAACCTTTGGATCGCCATTCGAGGAAACTGACGCTAGGCCACTGTATCCCACAAATGTTGTAAATTATAAGTCAGTCATAAAAGATTGAATTGTAAAAGGGGCAAGGGTGTTAACTCTCATCAGCAATACGGCCCATTAAGGTATCAAAATTTCCTAAATTTAAGAAACATAATTTAATTTTTTTTTTGCAGAAATCACTTCCACGTTTTAGATTGGTTCACTACCGAAAGTTGATTACAGTTTCAGTAGTTACCGCCAAATGTTTCACTTATGAATAGAATGATTATTTCATAGATATAGAATACATAGCCTAGATCGCTTATAGCGAAGTATGCATCATCTTTCTTCCCGAGTGGCATTCAGGCATGGATTAGGCTGCCTGAACAAACCAGGAAAACCAGTAACTTAATACCATTTAAAACACTAATAAAAAGGCAAGACTAGACTCAGACCACGGATGAGTGTAGGACGCACTAATTTTCTTTTTAGAAGGAGCGTCTGTAATATGTAAGATAAGATAAAGACGTATTCGAAAACATTATTTTTGATTAGGTCATTGTAATATACCGGTAGATAGAAAACTACGCAGCTGCTTCAAGGCGAATCACCCAAATTTGCATTTTATAATGTAATCATTTCAAAGCGTATCGACTATTATTATTTTAAAAAAAAAGGGATTTTTAAGCTATTTTGATTTAAATATTTTTGGTTCGCTGGATTGTAAACAAGAATAATGTAGCCTTTTACGTCAGCTATAGCGGTAGCATCATCTTTTTCTAAATGTATATATTTCAGACCCCGTGTTTTTTTCTTTCTAGTTCATGGGTCGGCAACCTACTACGTGCGTGCCAGATTTGGCACGTTGGGGCAATTTTCAATGGCACGCAGAAGACCCATATAAAGGCAATTCAAGTCTCTTCTACAAGTTAAGAGAATGGTGACTTTTAGCCCGTTGGCGCGCTGGATGAATATGAAATCCTACTTTGGCACACACTTATCAAAAGGTTGCTGACCCCTGCCACTCGGGAAAATACAAAATAAACCAAATGCCACTCGGGAAAATACAAAATAAACAAAATGCCACTCGGGAAAATACAAAAATAAAACAAAATGCCACTCGGGAAAATAAAAACATTAAAGTTAGTCCTTGCTTGTAGAAAATAAAATCTCTATGGCTCTCTATACATAGACTAGTTTTACAAAATTATCTTATGATATTGAGAATAAGTGAAATAACCGTCGGAACAAGTTGATCATAGGGCCGGTGAAGCAGCGTTCACCAGTTTCTGTGGCCACGGCATACTAGGGGATGTGTGTGACAGCACAATGCCCGGACGCCTTTAATTTACCCCACAACTAATGTCAGGTACCCATCAGAGCTGGGTGGACTCAGGGACACCCTCCAATCCTAGCCTTCACCCAGGATTCGAACCTAGGACCCTTCGGTGCGCCAGTAGAGCGCACGCGCTGCCCCTTGACCACAGTGGCCTCCCCCCCCCCCCTATGATATTGAGAAGTTAGCTAGAATTTGACGGACGTATGGATTAATCACACGTTTAGCCGACCATTACTTAATCGTCATTCACGAAATAGTTATAAATTTGACAACAAACTTGTCTAGTGAAGTGATATTAAATGAAATTGTACACGACTACCACGTGATAACACAGAGAAATGCGGTCATTTATTAACGATACATTTTTTTACTGCCCGGGACGAACATTCCGAAACAAAACGGAAGTCTGAACAAATGTGCCCCCCCCCCCCCCCGCCCTGTTTAGCCTAATTAAAAATTAAGTCAAGAGCTACGGGGGTGGTGTGGTGTTCTAATGCTAAAAACAGAATGTTACATAACAATGAAGTTTGTTGGGAGGAAGGGGGTGCGCAGGAGGGGAGTCTTGCGTCCTCTGTAGATTAGCCTGTATCAGAGTTTCAGATCACGATTCCCCCTTTGATGTCCTATTATTGAAACTGGGGCGGCGTGTGGCGCCCCCCCCCTCCCTTTCCTTTTTGGAGGGCTTGCTTTCGTTAGCGGTTATTTACTGGATCTCTTATTACCTTATCAATGGACGGGCGCGTCCATCTGTGACTCAATTTGAAATGAAAGGGGGAGTCGGGAGGGAGTGGGGCGCACGAAATTGAACGTACTCTCCGGGGGCAATTACGCGCCCTCAAACACCCTCCGCGCTCGTGTATAATCCTTGGAGTAACAATTGTTTTTTTTTGTTTTTTTTGTCTTTTCTTGTTTGCTTCGGTCTCTCTCTTTTACCTGACGTAACTGACTGTAGGAGAATTTAAAATCGTCGGAATGTTGCCTCCCCTTCAACGCCCCAACGAAGGGGCCAGATGAACTCGCCACAAGAAACCTGGGTCAGTGACGCCCCTGTCTTCAGAAACCGGTGACCTCATTGTCAATGTCACCGTCACCTTTTCTCAAGTTTTCGGCGCTAATACGTGACCTCCCTGCTAATGGACCGTAACCCCAGTCCGAACCCCACGCCCACCCCAATACATCGCTCTTGTGTCAGTGACACAATTAACTAAAAGTATCACGCAACTACCGGAAAAGGGGGGGGGGCGTGTGTATCTTTTAACCGGCGCCCTGACAAGTTTTCTTTTCTTCCCCCATTCATTAACCCCCCCCCCCCTCTCTCCCATCTCCTACCTTTTTTCCTGTTACGGAATGAATCGCCGTTTGGATTACACAAACTATCACTTACGCGAAGGGCGCTAAGACGCCCCCGAACCTCCTCCACGCCAAGAAAAAACAACTCTTTTAAATACAAAAAAAAATCTTTTGTTTTGCTGAGTTAGGGACAGCTAGGGCGGCGCCCAGCGCCCCCTCAAAAGACATCACTTTGACCTCCGTGAGCCATCTTCCGACCTCTTTAGCGCCCCCTACCTTCTGTGAAGAAGAAAAGCCCTAGCTGTATTAAATATTCAAATCTCGATCCCCCCTCCTTTTATCCCCCCCCCCCTTCTCTCCTTATGAAAGGGGCGAAGAGAGAAAAAACTACAATGTTTCTAAAGTTTGTAAGGAACAGATATGATTAAATTTTTAAAAGCTGTTGGGCGGACGCACGAAACCGAAAGGTCAGAGGTCATCGAAAAACAAAAGCAGGAAAAGAAAAGATGGACAACAGGAATAATAGTACTGGGGGTGGGGGTGTATGCTGTGGAGGGCGTAAAAAGGGGCGCTGATATTTATTCTTAAGGCGGCTTTCCCGTTTGTGGACATCTTTTCGCCTTCCCCAACGAGATGAAAGGATAAGAAATCCAGAAGTCCGCGCGCGAGGAGGGAAGGGGTGGACTTGTGGCACGCTTCAGGCTCGCGACCAAGGCAGGTGGTCAGAGAAAGAGAAGAAGAGGTGGTCAAAGGCTGGGGGGGGGTAGGTAGGGGGTGTGCTTCGTCTTAGAATGGACGACACCCCCCTCCCTTATACCTTTCTTGATTCTGTTCGGATGGGTAATTTTAGATTTTAGAGGAGTGGGGGGGGGAGAGGTGGGGGGCGCCCGTAACCCAAGCATGTTGACAGCTAGTGGGGCGGAGGTGGGGGGGGGGGCTAAAAAAAGTGTGATGGATCAAGATTTACGATGGGCGCGTGCCCCCTCCTGACGGGGTCATTACTTTTCTTTCTACCCCGGGGGGGGGGGCGTCTTGACCACACCTCCTATTCTCTTTGACCACTTGAAGAACACTGAAGGAATGACAGTAGAGAGTTTCTTCTCTCTTTCTGAAGGTGACAGTCTTCTAGTCACAAAGAAAGTGTTTGTCTTTGACATGGTGCATGTGCCGCTGCTTTCTTTCAATCAATCTCTCTCTTTCTCTCTCTTTCTCTCTCTTTATCTCTCTCTTTCTCTCTCTTTGTCTCTCTTTCTCTCTCTTTGTCTCTCTCTGTACTCACTCAACGTCTTTTCATCTATCTATACATACACCAAACCATGTATACCTTTATATACTGACAAGCTTATCTATCTATCTATCTATCTATCTATCTATCTATCTATCTATCTATCTATTTATCTATCTATCTATCTATCTGTCTATCTGCCTGGCTGTCTAGCTATCGAGCTATTTAGCTATCTATCAACTATCTATCATCTATGTATCCATGTATATATGTATCTTTATATCTGTTTGTTTATATATTTATCTATCTATACCTATTATTATTATTATTATTTATCTATTATACCTTCATCTGTATAAAACTTTAAAAAGTACGAAAAGTATTCCCCGTCAAACAAACTTACATCAGGCAACTACCAGAGCTGGGCAAACTCCGGGATACTTTACTGGCCGGGAAACAACCCTAGCCTTCACCGGGATTCGAACTTAGGAATTTTCGTGCGCTTTAATGACCGCGCTTCCGCTAGACTGCAGTATCCCATATCTATATCAATCTACCTACCAATATAATATATATCTAACTATTTATATGTTGTATGGATATTGTTTTTTTTAAATTGTTATTGCGTGTGTGTGTGTCTATTGACCTCAAACAATTAATTTGAAACCCACTTCCATCGTGTAATAATTACACATTGTCATGCGATTCAATAGAAAAAAAATCGACATATCTATATATAAAGTAGACTGTGTGTGGGGGGGGGGGTTCGGATCGCCATTGGTTAATCTAAAGACACGCGACCTTAGTGTCTCATATTTTTGCATTTTGTGATCTCGCTTTCTGAATGTGTCCACCCTAGCTGAGTGGTAAGCGTATCCAACTTCCATGCGGGCGACCAGGGTTCGATTCCTCACTGATAACTTTTTTTCTTTTTTATTTCTTCTTTTTCTTTTAAAGATTGTAAAGAATTTTAGGACTTAAAGCTTTTCTAAAAGATTTTCAGTAAATACAAATCTAATAATTATATTTTAAACGCCTGCGGGAGATGGGTGTTTTATTCAGCCAAGGACGGCCCAGGGATAGTTCAAAATAAAATTATTATAACTTTCTGTCAGTAGTCTTTTTATCAGTAGCTAGAGGCCTGTGTATTTTTCCTGGGGCATGGCCGGGGATATTTGGCTTGCAATAAAATAAACAAATAAACAGAACGTTTTCCTCCCGACCTTCCCTCGTGAAAAAGACAAAAACAACAACTTCAGCAATGACAAAAACATGAACAACAATAACAACAACTACAGAACAAAACATTGAAAACTTCAGACATGTGTTGCAGTGGAACGATTTCCTGGAAACGATTCCGCCTAGCGCGACCTTCGGCGCGGCTCCATTGTTCCAGTTTTTCTCTAAGGGGGGCGATGAATGACCAGTGGGGGGGGTGGGTGAATAGTGTATCGATCGTGTGCTGCTTCCAGCCACAGGCAGTGAGGGCGCCCTCCCCCCGGAATGCCAGTGTGAGAATCGAAGACACAGGTGGCTCACTGATAAATTTGGTGGCGGCGAGTGTGTGTCTGTTTCCATCGGGAGCGTCGGAATTTCCCAGAAGTTTTGGTTCAGGTTTTCGATAATTCTTTTTTTTTTGTTCATCCTTTCTCATTTTGCTATAGCTGTGTGTTCTAAAAAGTGAGGGAGGGGGTGAGGAGGTTGGATATAGCCACCGACAATGAACAATGAACAATATTTATTTGCCACACAGTACATAGGTACAATAAAGGCATAGTCAAAAACATTAGAAAATTATAGCATTTGTGAATAATAAATTGAACAATAATAGTAATACCAATATTAGTAATATAAATGAAGGTAATAAAAAATTTATTAATTAAAGGTATCCTTAAAGAAAATTCAGGGGGGATAATTTAGTTTATAATACAATTTATTGGGGGGGGGGGGGCAAAGAAAAAAACAAGAAAAAAACAACAACTTAATTTATTAACATAGACATACAGGTACATCACTTTCATTAGACCTTCACAGCATTAACATAGTGAGAACGAACATTTAAGAAATCATTCACAATTTTTCTTGCGGCTTTGTATATTACATTACTTCCACGACTATCTCTCATTAACATAGTGACAAACCAATACTTAAACATTTCTAACCTTTTTTTTCATTTTTTAAAAGTAGATACTAATATTTTTGAAAATATGCTTAGTTTTTTAAGTTCTTTTAGAGAACTAGAATTAAGCAGTTCCGACATTTTTTCTACATTAGGTCTGTTATAGTAATATTTTTTTAGATACATTTTTCGTTGGGCATTGAAGTGCACACATTGGAGTAAATAGTGAAATCCATCTCGTATATCTTTTAAGCAAAGGGGACATAATCTTAAATTATAATCTATTCTGAAGTGACCGATGTCGTGAGGTGGCATATTATGCAAAGATGCGTCCTTAGTACTCAATACAACTAGAGGTTGTTATGGTATTTACTTATCTCTTACTTTACTGTACTGGTGTGTCACGTGACTTCGTTGTAGTAACCATTGAAAGCCATTAAATAACTAATGGAACTTTGGCATTTAAAGAAGGGAACTGTTTACTTGACTACTTGATAATATATATTCATACAAGCTAAATTACCCGGCGTTGCCCGGGGAAGAGGGAATAAAAAGGGCTTTCATCAACTACGATGAAAAGAAAGCTATAGACTTGATCTACAAATATTAAAATTATTTTTTTTACTGAAGACATTTATAAATAATTGTAATTGGGTTAAAAACAGGCAAGTCTTTTTATTTAACAAAAAGCTAAATTGCCAGGTGTTGCTCGTTGGTTTACAATATTTTTTCAAAAAGTAATAGTAAAAAGTAAAGACACATGTCCGAAGTGAAATCGCGTAAGTCAGGTGTCTTTAAATTAAACTAATATGATTGGTTGAACACACACACAGAGCTTTATATATATATTCATATGATCTAACAAATTAATTTTTTTGTTTTGTTTTGAAGTAAGTAGAGTACTCTTCAGACCAAACTGATCATAAGGCTTGTGAAGCAGCGTTCACCAGTTTCTATGGCCACGGCATACGAGGGGATATGTGGCCAGGATAATGCCCTGCCGCCTTCACCCCAACCAAAGTCAGGTAACCATCAGAGCTGGGTAGACCCAGGGGCACCCTCAAGTCCCGGGACAAAAATCCTAGCCTGCACCAGGATTCGAACCCAGAACCTTCGGATCGCCAGTCGAACGCGCTGCCGCTCGACCACTGTGTCCCACTTTGAAGGGGTCAAAGGTCACTATATTGTCTGTATGGCCCACTGTCTGTCCTGGGTGAATCTATCGGGGGACGTCTATTGGCATGAAGTTGAAAAAAAAAAACTAAAACAGTAAGATGTCTCCCCCCCCCTCCCCTTTGGAGGTGTGAGGATTATAGTGGCACATGAAGGCGGGGGAGAAGAAGCTATTTGTGATCATGAATGTATATTCGTATAGTAAAAAAAAATATTATTATTCAATTGGGTCAATACTTACTCTTGTACCGCACTCGAGACTCAAGCTCAGAGAGGGGGAAAAATAAGAGGGGGGGGGGAGGAGGATAAAATATGAAGAAATTATGTTGTGGTTTGAAGAGGTGGAGTCTGAGAGCTCAGAAACAATCATTAGAGACTAAAAGAAAAATCCCCATGGGGGTGCTTAAGTGGTCAGTATACACACACACACAAAGGGTAGCAGACTTGCATGTCTCCCCCCCCCCCCACACCCTCCAGCCGCCTCACAATCTCATCTCTAAAACTTTTAATATGGCCGATGTGAAGATAACGGAGGACAACAGACGAGCCCTGAGAGAGAGCGAAAGAAAGAAACAAGAAAGAAAGAAAGGAGAAAATGATATCTGCTCGTGGATAGACTGAATGGATGAAAATATGATTAGCAGAAAGGAGAAGAAAAAATGGTGGGGAGAAGGGAGAAGGCGTTGAAGAAGGGGAGACGACCATAATAAAGAGTCCAGGTGCCGGCCATCTTTTCTGAGGTCATCTTTAACTTTTAAAAGGCGCTGACCATTGTGTTTACTGGACGAAAAAGGAGGACACTGGTCTCCCGGGTTGACAATAAAAAAAAACGTCGAGGATGTGGCGAGGGGGAGGGGGGGGGAGGACCGGACCCCTCTCGATCTGTAGTGGGCACGTGCCATGAGTTCGGCCACTGACCAGGTCAAGCTCGTCGCCTGTCCACTCTTTAGAATAGGTTTAGGGGAAAATATGACTGCGCGTTAAAAAAAAAGGAGGTTTTAAATTTCTCATCAGAAAACGTTCTGTCTTACGGTGGGGGGGGGGGGGGGAGGGGGTGGCATTGTAAGCGTCCGCTAGTCCACCCACACCCCACTCCAACACCCTGGAATTAAGTGGGTGTTGTCATATTTCCAGGGTCCGTAATCAGGTCAGTATAAGGCCAGCTGTTGGCCATCGTTGATAGAATTTTGGACATGTGATGAATACGTTTATTATAGTCATAAAAAAATAATGGTATAAAATAGTTGTCTTATATATAACTATCTATATATCTATATAAGTATACCTCCATTGGCAAAACTTGTTTAAAACTATTTTAGAATGTTATTGTCGTTTCGTTTTTATGAGCACGCTGAGCATGTTTGCATTAGCATGGAGTGAGGCGCTTTATAAATGACCAATTAATTATATAAATGACCAATTAATATCTATCTATCTTTTTATCTTTCTATCTGTCTTTCTGTCGGTCTATTAATCTATCGACCGACATTTCTTTCTATCTACATGTATCTATATATCTTTCTATCTATCCACCGGTCTATCATTTCACCAATCGAAAACATTAAGAAAACAAAGCTAAGTAATTTTTTTTAATGTGTAAACTTTTATCATATAATTAATTTGTATTTTCGTAGAGGCGAGGGCCATAAAACATTCAAATGTATACATAATAAAATGACTTCTTACATTTAATTAGAAGCAACCTAACAAATAAAAAACGTTACAAACTAAAGGACACACTTACGAATCCACAGGCTAACCAAACGATATAGTCAACTGCCGAAATGTATGATAAATATACCTTTTAATTTAATAACAGGACCACTCAAGAAACAAAAGCACATTAAAAAAAAACGTCTGACATGAATTTTTCACGTTTTGTTAATATTGACTTGATTTTTTTCAAGTTTGGGGACATTTGTGAATATTGACTTTATTTTTTTTCAAGTTTGGGGACATTTATGAATATTGACTTGATTTTTTTTCTAGTTTGGGGACATTAGTGAATATTGACTTGATTTTTTTTTCAAGTTTGGGGACATTTGTGAATATTGACCTGATTTTGTTCAAGTTTGGGGACTTTGGTGAATATTGACTTGATTAATTTCAAGTTTGGCGACATTTGTGAATATTGACTTGATTTTTTTTCAAGTTTGGGGACATTTGTGAATATTGACTTGATTTTTTCAAGTTTGGGGACATTTGTGAATATTGACTTGATTTTTTTCAAGTTTGGGGACATTTGTGAAGATTGACCTGATTTTTTTCAAGTTTGGGGACATTTGTGAATATTGACTTGATTTTTTTTCAAGTTTGGGGACATTTGTGAATATTGACTTGATTTTTTCAAGTTTGGGGACATTTGTGAATATTGACTTGACTTTTTCAAGTTTGGGGACATTTGTGAATATTGACTTGATTTTTTTCAAGTGTGGACAAATGTGAGAAAAGTGACTCGATTTTTCAAGTTTGTTAAAGTTTAAGAAAAATTGAATTAATTTTTCAAGTTTGGAAAGTTTTGAGAAATAAGTCTTGATTTTTCAAGCTCCAAAAATGTGTGAAAATTGACATGATCCTTCATGTTTGTGAAAGTTTGTTTTTAAAATGTTAAATAAACAAATAATTTATAACAATGTCATTAAGTTAAGCAGTCCTTAAGTCTTATTATTTATTATTTTATTTCAAAATTATTGTTAAAAAACCACAAACATTTTTTGTAACTTTAGACTACCTGTATACACAACCAGCCATTTATTATAGTTTGAACATCCATGTAAAAATTTCTTTGTGAATTTTGTATAAAATTTGTGAGAAATTTGTCAAAATCTTGGGAAATTAAAAAAAAAAGATTTTAGAATAACATCCCTTATGAACCTAACCAATATCAAAAGTCTATAATTTTAACGAAAATCCCAATACAATAATACAATGAGAAATGTAACAGACGATAATTTGTAATCTGTTTGCGTTTCCAATCACTGGCAGACGATAGCCAACAGATGAGCAGACGCGAAACCTCTTGACGTGTGAGTGTCTGTGTACAGTTATTTTCAGCGACCTTGACATTAAGTTTTTTTTTTGTTAGTTTGTTTGAGGGAACTAATTGCAGAGACTGACCTCCCCGTGGAGATTTCCTTTTTTTAAAAAAAAACTCCATTGATTGGACAAGACAGGAAGACCACCACAGCAATGGGGAAATAATTAACGGTTTACCGGGAAAAACAATTTTCTGTTTGGCCACAGCAGACGACTAACGCCGCCATCTGCGGATTTGGAATTTGTAAAAAAAAAGAAATTTTTATTTTTTGTTGGAAAAAAACGAAACAATTTTTTTTTTAAAGAAGAGCGAAATTATTGTGTTACATGCGATTAAAATAATAAAATAAAAATACTGAAAGAGAAAGAAATTTGGGTCACGTGTTTTACTATCCCATAATCTTATTCCTTCCATGTTGTTAATTTTATGACTGACGGACTAAAGGGTAGGGGGATAAACCAGCTTTTGGCCAAATTTGTGATGGACGACAAATAAGGGAAGCAACTCTTCTTCTGTTGTGTTTGGCTCCTGTTTTTGTTTAGTAAGGGGCTGTTGGCTGAGGACAACATGCTGGGATAATCTTCCAAAGGGAGAGAAATGTGTTCGTTTTAGGAAATGGCTACTACGGGTAGATCTTTTACGCTCCCTTTATTTGTAATTTTTTGTTGGTCATTATTATTGGTTTGGTTTATAAAAGACTGTTAAAAAAAACGAAAGACAAAAAAACTTATTTGCTTAATAAAAAAAAAAACCAGATAAAACGATCGTTGGTGGTTGTATGTTAGTTGAATAGAATGAAGGTGAAAGGTTTTTAAAAGACGAGCGGATTTAGACGCATGCCGAGATAGCCCACGTGTCGTCTGGATAAAAAAAAATAATCTTTTCATTAAACTCGTTTTCTGGTTGGTCAGTTTTTTTTTCGGCAGAAGATCAGTTATGGTAATTTGATTGGGTGAAATATTTTTTTTATTTTACGGAAGGAAAAAAAAGGGAATAATTGTTAGTATGTGATGGTAGGTCATATAATACTTCCAAAAGACACCGTGAAATAACTACAGGTCGATCCAGTCAACACAGACAGGTATAAATGGCAATCTGGTATTGTAAGCAAGGCGTACTGGCACTGGGGCAGACGTGATCTAACTGATTCAATCATCAGCTGACACATAGGCCACAATTAAAGGCTATACATATCCATCTTCTAAGACTGCTAATCTAATAGAACGTATTCAACAGTTTTCTTATACATCTCTGCAGTATCCTAGCCTCCACCGGGATTCGAACCCAGTCCCCTACGTGCCTCCCCCAAGTGACAGCCTTTTTTTTATATGATGAAACAATGCACACATCCACAAAAACACCACAAAGGTGGTCTGTCACAGAGTCATTTGGCAAACATGCTTTCAGAACAATGACACGTACCTTTAAATAAAAACTACATTAACAAATTTAAAAAAAAAACAGCAAAAAAAAACAAACAAACAACAAAGTGAAATGAAAGACAAACAAAGAAATAAAGTGAAGAAAAACAGAAAAGAAAAACAGAAAAGAAAAAACAGAAAAGACAAACCACTCCTAGCCGACAGAGACAGAAATCTAAACAGATTAATTTCATATTTTCACTTCATATTTATTACCTCTGAGCTCTTGAATCTTGGGGCGCGTTCTGTTTGAGCATGCACTCACGCACGCACACACTCCTGCACGCACGCACGCGCTCACCAATCTCTAATACCAACTGTTACTAAATCGCTGCACAAGTGACCCCCCCCCGCCCCCCCCCAACCCAACCACTATACGTCAGCCTACTATGCTATTGACCAACCCCTCTTTTTTTTTATTTTGCATTACGGTGCATTGTTCCCCTCCCCCCTCCCACCTTTGGGGGCACCACTTAACGGAGAGGGAGGGGGAGGGGAACAATGCACCGTCATCGTGCAGCAGTTGTGGAAAGGTGGGCTTTGTAGGGGGGGGGGGTGGGTAACAGATTGAAGCAGATATCGGAGTCACAATAGGCATGGGGGACCACAATCCAGGCTCGTAGAAGACACGCACACAAAAAAAAAAAAGAGGGCAGACAACTTCCTTGAAATTATTGCGGAAAACCAAACCCCCAGGGGGGGGGGGGGGTAGCTGCATATTTCGTCATTCAGCTGACCATTCAATGGCCTTATGGTTCTGTGCAAGAGCCGCAGCAGCCCCCTCCTCCCTTCCCCTTTACTATCTTTTTTTGTCTTACTTTTTTTCTGTTGAAGAGTTTAATTGTCCAGAAGAAGTGGGAGACTAAAGTGATTAATATTCTCATTTTTCCCTTCTGGCTCTAGGACCTGTCGTCTTGTCACAAACCCATCAAAGGGGAGAGAAGCAAGGTAAAAAAAAAAATCGAAAAGAGTAAAACGCAATGCATGTATTACTTCAGAGTTAGCTCCCTTCCCATCCCTCCACCAAAAAAAAAAAGAAAGGGCGTCCGTCTCTTAAAGGAGGGTTCCTAAAAAGAAAACCTGGTCCCGAGTCATGGCCTCACCTGAACACCGTATGACATGTCAGTGAGGGGGCTAAAGACCAGGGATATATGATTAAATCGTTTTTTTTAGGGGTGGGGGCAGGGTAAGGAGGGGGAGATGAAGAAATTCGATGAGCACAAAGATGAAGGAATAGAACGAGGACCTCAGAGGGCAGTTTAGGACGGTCCTTGAGAAGCGATTTCGTTTTGTTTTTTTGTTTTTGGGGTGCGTTATGTAAGGCTAGATGGCGCAACATAATAATATGTGGAGTCTACTTAGTGCAGGGGTCGGCAACCTTTTAATAATAGTGTGCCAACGTAGCATTTCTAATTCCTTCAGAGTGCCAACGGTCTAAAAACATATGACGGAATGGAAGTGACTCATTTACAGCGGCCACTCTCAATGCGTAGATCTAAATTGGAATGATTTAGCTAGTTATTTTAAAAAAAATATATTTCTATAAAAGCATTGAGATAGGTTTAACTAGTTTTGAAGTATTGCACAACAATTATTATAAGAAATATATTGTTAAATTTGGCTTATTGGTATTATCTTGAATAGTCTATTTACAATTAGTATTAATGTGACCTAAATACCTACCTACCTACCAATCTATCTATCTATCTATCTATTTATCTATCTATCTATCTTCTTGCCTACCTATCTACCTACCTTCCCAACATCCTACATACCCATATATATGCACAGATATGTCATATTAAAAATATCTGTATATCAATACATATTTATATATATTTACAGTATATCTACCTGCTTTTCTATAAATATCTTTAGTAATCAGCAGTCTGACTTGATATGATATCTCCGCTTGTGCCACAATACAATTAATGCAAAATATATTTTAAGCATTGTTTGATTTAAGGGCATACTGATAAAATTTAGATACACATTTCATTTCACAATAGAGAATTATTTCTTTCTACTAAATACTATAATAAGATGGACAGCTCGCTCTATTTTTAGAGCTTATATTATGTTCTTTAACGCATTCAATAACGCTGTCTTGAATGACTTCTACGCTACTACGACTGCCTAAAAGTTTCCGCTGTATACAGCTTTCGATTTTAATTTAAATTTTTCATTGAGAAAACTATAGTGATTATATAAAACGGAAGTGTACAATACAAAGGGGGATCGGGAATTCCGAAAAGCAGTCATTCGAGTCATCAAATAGCAGAAATATTAAAGCAAGTGGCCCAACTTATGTATAGTCTTTGATTTTTAACCAAGCCATTTTAAGTCTACATAGAATGATATATAAGGAAGACTGTTAAACTGGACATGGTAAGAGTGTACTTTGTAGGTGCATTCGTACCCATAACGAAACATGAATTAAAAACAAAACACTATATTATAGACAAAACGGAAATGTGCCCCCCCCCCCCTTTCACACTATACCCCCCTTCCCACGTCTACTAAAACCCACAAAACCGTGAAATGATCTACGTCACATCGGAAGGAATAAAACACCCTCCACTCTCCAGCGGTCATCCGGTGGTCACAACTTCCATTGTGGTCAGCGCGTGAAGCTGTGGTCATTCTATTTCGGAATGGACAACAAACACATAAAAACGGAAGAAACTCAAAACACACCCACGCGCGCGCGCGCGCACACACACGCATTTAATAAATCCAATTTGTTTTTAAGAACTCTGAGGGCACGTGCCTTTGATTGACCATCGGTCAAGGGGGGTCGCCCCCTGTAGGAGGTCTGACCTGGACATTACGAAAACAAAGCCAACACAACAAAAAAAAAGGAAGAAAAAAAAACGCAGTGGTCAAATTTTGTGTGTGTGTGTGGGGGGGTGTCTGGCTGCTGACCGTTGCTGCGTGGGTAATGGTCAAGCTTGAAAAACAACAGATGTCCAGGCTCGTGCGGATGTTCAACAATGCGCTGGGCCGAAGAAGTCTTTGTGGGAGGGGTGGATGTCCGTTTTCTTGTGTCCATCTATCGGTCCATACAGTTTGCTATGTGTCTTGTCCGGAGGGCGCGTGCCCTTTGCACCCCCCGGCTTTTCATCCTTCAACCTCACCCTGGAATATGCAAGAGGGCGCGGGCCGGACACTGTGACGTAGGCGTGAGTAGCCATTGTGACGTAGCATGCAGGTGTTAAATCAAACAGCCGCCCCCCCCCCCCACACTCTCCATGCCGTGGTGGCGCCACCTGCCCCCTTTGACCCAAGACTCACATTCCAAGGTGAGGTCAATTCTTAGAAGACGGCGCAGGACAAAACAAAAACCACAAGAAAGTTGCAGCCCGGGCAGGGAGACATACGCCGCTCCCCATCCCACCGCGGGGCGCTCATAAAGGTGCAGCTATCGGGGGAGTATCAGGGGTCAACGTGGCCCCCCTCATTTATTTCGTAAGCTCAGCCTGTGTGTGTGTGCATCCGCCCCCCCCCCCCCGCACCTCATTCCTCACTCATTCACTCCTTCTTGGACGAAAACTTTGTATTAAAATCTAAGTTTTTCCAACCATCTTCTTCCCTCTCTCTACAGGAAAGAAATGATTTATTATTGTATATATATTATACCCTTACCCCATCGCCCATCACCTTTATAAGACACTATACGTAGACAGTTATTTGGCAATCATGAGTTTTTACAAGGGTTTCCAAAATATGTTTCCATGTGATGGGTTACGCATTTCATTTCTTTGTTAAAAGAAGTAGAATTTTACAATAGAACATATTTTTCTGTATTATATTAGGCCTATATACTCGTGTCTTCTGTTTCTGTATCGTGTTTTCTGTCTTCTGTATCCTGTCTTCTGTCTACTGTATCCTGTCTTCTGTCTTCTGTATCGTGTCTTCTGTCTTCTGTATAGTGTCTTCTGTCTTCTGTATAGTGTCTTCTGTATCGTGTCTGTCTTCTGTAAGGTGTCTTCTGTATCGTGTCTGTCTTATGTATCGTGTCTTCTGTCTTCTGTATCGTGTCTTCTGTCTACTGTATCCTGTCTTCTGTCTTCTGTATCGTGTCTTCTGTCTTCTGTATAGTGTCTTCTGTCTTCTGTATAGTGTCTTCTGTATGGTGTCTTCTGTATCGTGTCTGTCTTCTGTATCGTGTCTTCTGTCTTCTGTATCGTGTCTTCTTTCTTCTGTATCCTGTCTTCTGTCTTATGTATCATGTCTTCTGTATCCTGTCTTCTGTCTTCTGTATCGTGTCTTCTGTTTTCTGTATCATGTCTTCTGTCTTCTGTATCGTATCTTCTGTATCCTGTCTTCTGTATCGTGTCTTCTGTATCATGTCTTCTGTCTTCTGTCTCTGTATCCTGTATCCTGCCTTCTGTCTTCTGTATCGTGTCTGTCTTCTGTATCGTGTCTTCTGTCTTCTGTATCGTGTCTTCTGTCTAATGTATCCTGTCATCTGTCTTCTGTATCGTGTCTTCTGTCTTCTGTATAGTGTCTTCTGTATCGTGTCTGTCTTCTGTATCGTGTCTTCTGTATCGTGTCTGTCTTCTGTATCGTGTCTTCTGTCTTCTGTATCGTGTCTTCTTTCTTCTGTATCCTGTCTTCTGTCTGCTGTATCCTGTCTTCTGTATCCTGTCTTCTGTCTTCTGTATCATGTCTTCTGTATCGTATCTTCTGTATCCTGTCTTCTGTATCGTGTCTTCTGTATCATGTCTTCTGTCTTCTGTCTCTGTATCCTGTATCCTGCCTTCTGTCTTCTGTATCCTGTCTGTCTTCTGTCTTCTGTATCGTGTCTTCTGTCTTCTGTATCCTGTCTTCTGTCTTCTGTATCGTGTCTTCTGTCTTCTGTAGCCTCTCTTCTGTCTTCTGAATAGTTGCTTCTGTATCGTGTCTGTCTTCTGTATCGTGTCTTCTGTATCGTGTCTGTCTTCTGTATCGTGTCTTCTGTCTTCTGTATCGTGTCTTCTGTCTTCTGTATCGTGTTTTCTGTCTTTTGTATCGTGTCTTCTGTCTAGGGTCTGGTCCCATTAGAAATAATTCACTCAAGCCACTCGATGACAGTTTTAAATAATTTAATAAATGAACATCTATGTACAAGTTTCAAATATAATTCCAAGACAAGTGTATTTAAAACGAATGGAGAGATGAATAATGGATTAACACAATACACTGAAAGATGATTAATAACTTCTTAACCCTTACAGTCCCGGGCGCGAATATAGCGGAACTGAAGGCAGCATAGATAGAAGTAGGTCGGTACAGGAAGGGTTAAGATCACTCTTCAGAACACAACTTAAACAACAAACCTCTGCGCGCCTTATAAAGGTTTTACTACAAAAGATGCTTGAAGGGAAATTCCCGAAAATTTTTAGAATCCGGACGTTTATTTTTTTTTAGATACTCTGAGAGAGGGAGTCGAAGAGATAGATGTAGAGAAAAATGTGTGAAATTCGGAAGAGTGAAAGAGAGAGAGAGAGAGAGAGAGAGAGAGAAAGAGAGATAGGATGTGTAGGTTCGTAAAAATTATACTTTCTTTATATAATCGTGTTAACCCTTTCACCACCAAGCTTCAAAAAATCGCTCAACAATTTATTCACTTTAACTAAAATATTCATAACAATTATAATATGAACAAAACGATATAACATGTTCAATACTGTATTCTGAGTAAGGAATGCGCGGTGCCTTAATGCGCATTGCGCGTGAGAACCCGTCTGGCCAATCGTCTCGCTCCAATGTGACCTTTACATTTTAATGATTAATTCCTGTATCTCTTTTTTCATTTCTCTTTTTAATTTTGCTGAACTGTTTAGTGAATTAAATTCAAATCAAAAGAAGAAAAAAAAATAAAACATTAATGTCAGAACTAAACACTCACACACAACAGACACCAAAGTTCCACTAAAAAAATGGCGGGAAATGTTATCAGAGGTTCTAATCTTAACGAGGTCAAAATGATTGAAATATTTTCAGTTGTTGAAAACGAGTGGCATTTATTTTTTTTATTTTTTTTAAAGAAGACAAAAGATAAAAATTAATGCTGAAGTCGTCTCTCCTTTTTCAATTTGTATTGAAGCAACTTGATGCCGGTCCGCCATGTTTGATTCTGCCGCCCATCCAGCAGAAATAAAAAGAAACATAGAAAAGGAAACGAGCCGAGCATGCCGGGTTATAAAGATGAAACCTGCTGCAGACACTTCCGTTTGGTTCGGGGGAGGAGGAGAGGTCACATTGGGTTGACCCAGAAACACAAAACTGCCCCCACCCCCTCTCTCTCCCTCCCCTTCTATTTCCACGACACCTCATCAGCGGTGGCCGAAGCAACACCATCTGCATCTTATACTGGAAGTCGTCCACTCCGGGCGCTTGTAGTTGGGGGGAGGGAGTGGTGTCGTAGGGTGGTGGTGGGGGAGGATTTGGGGAGTCATTGTCACACTATCCCTTTCCTATTCTCTCCCCCTTCTTCCCCCCATCCCTCCTCAACCATTTTGTTTCTCCCTTTTTTCAATACTCTTGTTACTAAAAAAAGGGGGAGGGAGGATTGGGGGCGCAGGGAGTGTTTCAGGAAGGAAATCAACAAAACGGGCAGTAGAGGGGTGGGTGGCGGGGTGGGGTGGGGGTGCTCAACGTCTGAGGCGCCACCCCCCATTGAAATGGAAGCGTCAAGATGAAATCTGAGACCACCCAATTCATTATCGGTTTATTATTAATCTCCCCTTTCTTGTCAACTGGAGGTAATTATGTCCCCCTTGAATCTCTCGGTGGTTGTGTCCCTTTACCGGTAATTAACCTACATCTATCACAGCATGGGGAGAGAATGAAGCTAATACTATTAACAGTATTGAAAAAAAAAACACGATTTTTGAAAAACGAACAAATAAATATTTATAATATATAAATATAAAGAAATAAAAACACTTTTTAGGCAAATGCTAACAAAGATGCACTTTTTAAATTTAAAAAGACCTTCCAAACATTTTTTTTTCGTGTAAATCTTTTATATCTATGTTTTCTTTATGTATTAGGCTTGCGAAGATGCTGCTCTTAACTACTCATAAAGAAAAACACAAAAAGCTAAGTTATTAGAACTTATACATGATTTAAAAACCTAACCCATAAAAACCAAGTTTTTATTATACTCCCTTTCTTTGTAAACTAAATTTACCATCATGTAATCAAATAATTGCGGTTAGGCCTACTTATTTCCTTGAACATTTGAACGGCTTTAACCAAAACAAATTTTATAATACGACACGAATGTAAACTTGAATTAAATTTTTCCCTTCATTCACAAAGCTAGAGCGCAAAGTTTGATGACGTCATAAAAATAATCTCAGCGCGACGAAAAACCATAAAAAGTTGGAGCGGCATTTTCAACGTAAAACCTAAATAAACCGTTACATTTTCAAAAAAAATCATAATTATAGTATAATTAAGTTTGTTTAACTGAAAATTTGATAGAATGTATTGTAAGTCGCCACAAGTCTGCTGCACAAGTTTCAGCTTGATCGGACGACGGGAAATGGTCGAAAAATCGATGCAAAGTTCTACAAGCAAGCAGACACACAGACAGTACGAGCTAAGAGAAGGGGAGTAAAAAATGGAAAATCCCTTAGCTCTACATTATATAGGCTTTCTTAGTGAAGGAAATACACATGTATATATGTAAGTCATCCAAGTTAAAACATGATTTCTAAATATGATCAATAGGCCGAAGGATTTTAAAATGCGCAACATAATCTGTTATAAAAAAAGAAGTAAAAAACTGATTTTTCGTGAATTGAGGGATGAGGCTGAAAATTTAACCTAATGTGCTGTCAAATAAAACGCGCCTATGTTCCAAGTTTCATCTCGATAGCTTGACGGAAAAACGTTTTGCGAAGTTAATATACAAGGATGTACAAATTTAAGCTTTTTCGACCATTTTAATGCACAAGGCTATCTTAGTGTTTATGTCTTCTCGATACACTAGGGCAGTGATGGCGAACCTTTTGAGGCCGCGTGCCCAAAGTACAATACAAGACAAACTTATTTCTTTCAACGTGCCAACACAGCAATAAAACCAAATATCATAACTTAGCTGTTCCATTTTTGGTAAATGCACGCGTGCCAAAGGTTCACCATCGCTTCACTATGGGATTGTACGGCCTGGACATATGCTTTTTTCTTTAACAAGCTAATGTCAGCTAAAGAGTGTGGCTCAGTAGGGTAACTTTCCCTGGATCTTAAATCTGAGGCACTTTGGTTTGGTGGTGTGCACCCCATCGCGGTATCTCCACTATCAGACCAAGCGACTACTTTCCCAGCTTACGATGGGATTGTGTAGTTGGCTAACACAGCGCATAAATAAAAGAGATAACCGACATTGTCTATAGTGTAGTGAAAGCAATAGTTATAATTTGTACACAATTCATCCTAAATCATTAAAAAACATCTTTCATTCTTTCACACTGGACGTCGACTGTTTTAGTTCAGGAATGTTTGTGTGCAAAGCTCTCATCATTGGACTTGCGATCTGTGATTGAATCTATTGTTAAGATAGTCAATTGTATAGTTTATCAAGTCTCTTCTAGAACAATATATACGGAATATAGGTAAAGTATTGGGTAGATCCGTTTCATGACTGGAAGCAATTAAGGTATATCTTGGTGAAAAAAATATTTCCGGTATTGAATGAGGAGAACTGATTGTTGAAGCCGATGTTTTTGAATGACATGTCGACACGTTTCAGTGAGCTGAACTTGCATTTACAAGGACGGGGTCGAAAAGCACTTGAAGTGTTGGACTACTGGAATAAATTTGCATTGAAACTGGAAATATCTTGCCGTGAAATCAATTTCAAAACATTTAACTATTTCCCTAATTCAAGGCAAATTAAGTTAGATGAACTTTTTCAGAAGTTCCTGAGTTATATTAAAACAACTCGTTTGGCATCATTAGCATCAAATTTGGAGAATTTAATTGAAGTGAGATAATTAACCCGTTTTCTTTGCATTAATAATTCTAATATGTTTCTTTTTTGTTCACCTTAAAAAAATGGCTTACAGTTAATAACTTTAAAATTATCAAACTATAAAAGATAGTTGAAAAAAAAATTATATGACTAAATAATTTATATGTACATTTTTAAACATTACATTAACTACCCTGTTCGTATGATTACTACTGAGATCGAACTGTAAAGTATGAAGAATTTAAAGCAATTACTAGAATAATATCTTGACAGCTACATTCAAATGTTGATACAATAACCATTAATGTATAAGTTGAGTAATGAAATTGTGTATTAACCAAGGACTACTTGGACAGGACGTGCAAGCTTGAATTTCTTACTTTGCTAGCGAAGGCCAGTTATTTTTAACAGTAGCGATACACTCCCTTGTCGCGCTGATATATGAAGTAGGCATACTAGGTGATAGTGTGGCCAGCTTTATGCCCAGCCGCCTTTACTTTACCCCAACTAATGTCAGGCACCCATCAGAGCTGGGTAGACTCAGGGACAATCCTGGGAAAAAAATCCTAGCCTGCACCAGGATTCGAACCCAGGACCCTTGAATGGCCAGTCGAACGCTCGGCTACCGTGCCCCAATAGAATAACACTCAGAATATATTCAGCCAAAACTACTACAAAAATTGAAATATGTCCTAAAAATTAACTTTTTCATTTAAATTCTATATATATGCATTTTTTTATATTTTTGTATGGGGGTTGAGGGTGTGTGGGTGAGAGGGGCAGTCATAATTTCGACCAGTACTTTTGAATTTACTCTAAAACTTATAGTAGCTTTTTTTAGTGACACAACGGCAATAAACAGAACGGAAAACGACATCTATATATATATATCAAAGAAGAATGTGTGTGTGTTCAACCAATCATATTAGTTAATTTAAAGACACGTGACCTTATTGTCTCAAATTATACTTTTGCGATTTCACTTCAGACATTTGTTCTCGCTAGCTAAGTGCTTAACGAATGGGACTTCCGTGCGGGCGACCCGGGTTCGATTCTCCAGTCAGTCTATACCCTTTTTTCTACATTTTTTTTTATTTTAATTAATTTTACTTTAAAAAAAAAATTAAAACTACGAGCAACACCGGGCAATTTAGATTTTTTTTTAGATAAAAAGACTTGCCTATTTTTTACCCGATAACAATATTTATTTTAAATCACTTTCCTAAAAGTCTTCAGCAAAAAAAAAAAAAATTAAAAAAAATTATTAGATTTATAGCTGTCTATTCATTGTAGTCTATAACATTTTTATCTGTAGCTTATGTGTTATTTTTCCCCGGGCAACGCCGGGCACTTTAGCGTGTAGTTTCTATAAGTCTTTGTAGGTAGCAAAATGCAACACAAAGGTTGTACATAAAACACAAACACACGCACCCACGCACAACAGCCTTAAAAACATTTGACTCCGAGTTGACCGCCGCTTAACCCGATTCACTTCTACTAAAGAACACTAAAAGTGATAAGTGAAAATGTTTTTAAAATGTCAAAATGTCAAAATGTCAAAAAGTGCTTTAAATAAACATAAACACAATAAACACAGAGAAACATTATTTGCATTTTTTTGTTATAGTGCTTCGACATTTTAAGTGAAACGTTTTTTGTTGTTACTTCCCATCCAATTCTACCCCCCCCCCCCCCCCCCCCCAAGTCCATTCTTTCAAAAACCCACTACGTATCACCTGCAAATAATACCATACAATTTTAATTTTGTTTGTCCACCATCTACCATTAACCCCTCCCCCCCAACTCCCTGCCCCTCCCCACCCCCCACACAGATATAAACAAAGTCATCACCTGCAAAACATAGACAACAAGTTCTAAAAGAGAATGGGCGCACCATCCCTTCCCCCCCCCCCCCCCCCCGCCCTCCACCCCCTGTCCCACCAACACTTCACATACATACAATCCTCAAGTATTATTTCCCCCTGGCTCGCGACATGCACGCTCTAAACACGCACACAAACAAAACTTCCCGTCGCCCTTCTCCCCTGAGTAGAAAACAACAAAACGTGTCAGCGAGAAATTAACTTCCGCCGCTGCAGTGTTTTATGGGATACCCCATCCGCCCCCACCCACCGACACCTCCCCCCCCCCTTTAAATAAGCTTTTGACCTGTATTAATACACGCCCCGGGTGAGGTATAATTATAGATCATACATACCGGAGCGCGGCATTATTTAGGGCAGGCATAACATACTCGCACACAAGCGCGCGCGCGCCTACATACACACACAGGTAAATAGAGTTTTCGGTTCATTGCTTGTCGGAAAGCCGAAACAACCAGTTTCCGGAACAATGCAGTCCGCCCGTCCATCCTATATATACTTTTTTTTGTGTGTGTGGAAAGGAGGGAGGGGTAGGTCAATAATAGCCTATCGCTCTCTTAACTGTACGCGCGCCGGTCAAGTGAAGAGATATACAGTTACCTTCTGTATTGACCGTTTCCCTCCACGCCCTCACGCCCCCGCCACCACCCGTAGCCTCCACGGGCTATATAATATATAAAAAGAATTAATTAAAACGAGGAGGGTCGCCGTTGTTTTCCAACATCGGGGGGGGGGGGCGTCTCCCTCTTCTTCGGCCATTCATCTGGTCACTCTTGTGGTCACTAAACGTTAATTTATCAATAACAAGAGTGGGGGGGGGGGTGTTGTGGTGGAGGGAGGGGGGAGTCAGTTTGTTAAAAAAAAAAAGTTTTGGTCGGGGCGCGTGTTTTGATCCATCCCTGTTGTCTCTCCCTCCACCCCCCCCCCTACTTGTTGAAATTTTCAAACCGTCTCTTTCTTTACCGAACACAAAAGTCAACTTTTTGCTTTTCCGATATACCATAGGCGTTTCTAGAATTATTTTTTTTTTCAAGTTGACCTTCCCCGCCCCTTTTCATGAAAGTTAACTCCCCTCCCCACCCACTCACCCCCTCTTCCCTAAAATCCCCTCCCCCATTCTCCCCCCCCCCCCTTTTTCACTTACACCTAATTTCGCGTGCCTACACACGTTTTTCACTTAATGTCTTAACTACAGTCCTTTTTTTTTTAAATTTGAGTAGTTTAAAAGTTAAGGCCAGGGAGGGAGAGACAATTGAAAGAGGGGGTGGGGGTGTAGGGAGTAGGGAAGGGGGAGGTGAGGTCCGAGACTTGAGGGAGTCTGTTGTTCTAGTTTCAGGGATTAATATTTTTTAAAAAAAGTCAGAGGAGTCTCGTCCGGCACAAAATCTCTCTCCCTCTCCCCTCCCTCACTCCCCCCCGGCCATCGGGCTTTTCCTTTTGTCTTTCAGGTGATGATCTGTGAGGCCGGTGGCGTTCTATGCCACGTGACCGGCACGAGCAGATGTCAGACTTGTTTGGTTGTAGAGTTATTTCCCTTTGAAATACACGGCAAGGAAGTTTCGAATTCTTCCTACCTTGAAAATAATTATAAAATGTTCAACTGTTGTTGAAAACGGAAGATTCAGGTAACCCGGAAGAATTTCAAAGAGCGGTGTCCGGTGTTTCCGGAGATGGTCAGCATGCGACATCCGTGTTTAAAACCTGAATGACATTTGAAAAACAACAACTTGTTTTACGGACATTAATAATTATATTATGATGATAAAAGATTAGTAATACAATAGTAATACAATAACTTCACTATTCTATCTTATACAATATTATTGGCCCATTATCTTATACAATGTTGTTTTCTTATATTATATTATACTATCGACGCCTCACTTACTTGGCGCTTTAGAGCTCTTAGTTCAAAAGGTTCCGAAGTTCTAAGGGGCGTCTGTGGTTAATAACATTTTAAAAATTTGGTGAAATAATAATGTTGATTTCATATTTAGGTTCTAAATGTATGAAGGTTTTTCTCTTGTCACCTAAGTTATAATCACACACACACACACACAACACACACCCGCACATATCAATATATATAATAATATAATATAATATAATAATAATATAAGGATAGGTCTCCACAGGCACAGTCAATTTTGCAGGGCTGGCTAAATCACAGACGCGCAAATCTAATCGTCTTTCGAGACTATGGAGCCAATGATGATAATATATGATGCGAAAATGAATTTACTAACTAACTACATTGCTCATTGCATTAGGTCTTCAATATGTGACCACGTGCTATCTCACTATACTCTACTATATAGGCCTATACTAGAATATGCATCATATGTGTATGGAACCATCATCTAAATCTAAAGAAAACATTAAAAATTTACTAGCGAATATTCAGAACTGACAAGAGTAACACCATTAGTCAAATCACTAAACCTAGAAACACTAGAGGACAGAAGGGCAAAGAGTAGAAATAATACATAAGGCATTAAACTCTAATTTAGAACATGCAACCCAATGACAGCCCGTTGCACTGCTCAGATAAACATAATGACAAAAACAATTTCCTCATTCCTAATGCGAGAACAAATGCATATAAGTACTCTTTCTTCTCGAGTGGCATTCGGACATGGAATGGGTTGCATGAAAAACGAGGAAAACCAGTATCTTAACATCATTTGAAAGATGCAAGACTAGATTCGGACCACGGATGAGCGTGGTACGCAATAATCTTCTTTATAAAAGGTAACAAACACTGAATCAACGCCATCAATATTTGCACCGAAGGCTAGGCATTGTAACCAGAGAAGATTGCAAAATGCGGGATGTCTTTTTGTCCAAATCTCCACCCTTCACGATACAGTTCGCAGCAAGTTATAATCACACAGATGGCCCTCAACCAACATAAAAAGAGAGAGAGAGACCTGGAAGCTACCATGAAATTTGCCATTGCTATGGGCATGATTATACGTTTTACAGACGTTCCTTCTAGATAGAAGATTATTACGCCCGCTATGTCCAAAACTCCTGCAGGGCGGCAGCGATCGGTCGGCGGCCGGGTTGATAGTCCGGTGAACTAACCGCAGGACCAGCTGGCCTTCATGTTTAAAACGCCGTCTTTGTGCAATATTGAAAGAATATTCAGTCATACAGTGCCGGAGCTGGTGGCTGTTGAGTGGGTGTCTGTGTGTCTATGTGTGTCTGTGTGTCTATGTGTGTCTGTGTGTGTTTCTCTGTATGTCTGTGTGTTATTGTTTTTATTGTTTCTTTCTTATTTGTTGGGGGAGGGGGGGTTCTGCAAACATCTAATTGTAAATGAGTGGAAAGCACGTTAAAATTTTTATTTAATAGTTAGACAAGGATAAGGGCTAATCATGATTAATCTTTTTTAATCTTTCCGTTTGACGTTTAGTTAGATGTAGTAGGGACGCATTTTCTGAGCTTATAATCGAGTGTATGGAAGTATGGATGTCTACTCGTTTTAAATTGTTTATCTAATGTGATATTATGTCCCATGTAACAATTATTGCAAGTCTGGAAGGCAAGAAGTAGGTAATAATCACTTATGTCAGGAAACTAGAACACCTGCATCCCCTTTTCCTCAGCCCATCCCCTCCCCACGACCCATGCCTATCTCCATCACCCAATCACCATCAACCTCCCCCCATCCTTTTTTTAAAGACTTTGATGGAAAGCTATCAACTTCTTGTTCTAACCTTCGGCCGAAGGTGTAGTTAAATTGTCTGTCTCGGCTTCGGTTTCGACCGAAAGTCAATTTATAACTTTGGGTATGGTTTCGTTTAAAACAAAATAGTTTCAATCGGCAATCTAATGTACTTTGTATATATAATGAACTTTGGAAAACACAGAGAGACTGAATAGAGAAAAAGAAAGAATCACATTGTTGTTGTTTTTTCTATTAAAGGCAACAGAAACGAAATTAAGACTATCTTCTTCCTGCCACATTATCTCCTTGCAATCTAAGGCCGTGTGTGTGTGTGCGTGTGTGTGTGTGTGCGTGTGTGTGTGTGTGTGTGTGTGTGTGTGTATGTGTGTGTGTGTGTGTCTGTCTGTGTGTGTGTGCGTGTGTGTGTGTGTGCGTGTGTGTGTGTGTGTGTATGTGTGTGTGTGTGTGTCTGTGTGTGTGTGTGTCTGTCTGTGTGTGTGTGTGTGTGTGAAGTTTACTCACCAAGGGGGCTGCCCCGATCCTTCATCAGATTTCTTTTTTTTTCTAGAACTCACCGTCATTCATTAAAGCCATAACTGTTGCTCCTGATTTGTAAACGCAAAATTTTTACATCCCTGTAGCTGCGTGCCGTCTCCCCCCTCCCCCCGATCCCCGCCACCCCCACCCACCCCATGCACCTGAACAAATTTGAAGGAGATATCTACAAACTGCAGACGACATATCTAGGTCAAGTCTAATTTCACATCGAAAACAACAATAACAACAAAATTAGAAGTTTCGAAACAAATTTCTCTTATCTTATATAATATTACAGACCCCCTTTTCCATTTAAGAAGATTAGTGCGTCCTACGCTAATGCCTGGTCTGGCCCTAGTCTTGCGTATTTATTGGTGTTTTAAATGATTTTATGTTAATGTTGTTTTTTTATGGTTTCTTCAGGCAACCCATTCCACGCCCGGATGCCACAAGGGAAGATAAGAGTACTTATATACATTTGTTCTCGCCTCAGGGATAAGAAAAAATTTTTGCCCGTATATTTATCCGAGCATTATAACTTATTTTTATTGTGTTGTATTTCTAGGTTAGAGTTGGCAACACAATCCCCCTAGTATGCCGTGAACACAGAAACTGGTGAACCCTTGCTTCACCAACCCTACGATCAATTTTGTCGGCAGGGTACTTTTTTTAAATTTTACTTTCTAAGTAATTCAGCGTGCCAACATCCTAAAGGTAATTCTGTTCTTTTCTTGTAAAAAGAGACTTGAATTGCCTTTTTGGTGGTCTTCAGTGTGCCATTCAAAATTCGCCAATTCCGGCAGGCGTACCGTACGTTGCCGACTCCTACTCAAGATCACATAAGAAATTACGATTGGAGTGGAAGATGGGATCGAAGGAGGGGGGGGGTGACTTTAGGAAGACCTCTCGATGGAAATGGTCAGTGAAGTCATTAAGACTGCGGTTTTTGCCCGAGGATACTGTAGGAACTAAGCAAATAGCTCATTTTGGGTGTCGGGTTTTCTTGGCTTTTAGCCACAATGCGGGTACTCACTGAGTGTCTTTATTACTCTCTTATTGACTATAGTGTTTCCGAATGTACGTTTTCCTTCCCTAGCTTTCCAAAGCATGATACCAGCTGTAGACGCTGTACATAGACACATTGTTCGTCATAGAATTCTGTTCGGGTTTGTAACACGCAAAAAATGAATTGTTTGGATATTATCGCAACAGAGTATTTAAAAGAACGTTTTAAAACAAAAGTTTTTGTGTACAAATTTGAATACCTTAATTTGAATACATGTAGTAAGTAAGGATCAACAAATTCAGAAATATACCATAATAAACTAATGAACTAAGCTTTAAAGGAATAAAGATGTATACAAATTTTTTTTTCGCATTCAAAAGTGCCAGACCTAACTAGTGGCGTAACTGGGGTAACTGGCAAATGGGGCGCCTATTAACAATGTCAGATTTCATTTATTTAGTTAGCTTACAAACGTTTAGGTGACGAAAGTGCCCATTTATCGCCTTTTCAAACTTTGGCGCCAGGGTTATAGGAGAAGTAGAGGTGAAGGTCGTACAAGGACATATTCATGTGCAAGTCTTTTTTCTTCTTGGCAGGCAATCTTGGTCTGAAATGGGTTGCCTGAACTAGCCAGAAAAAAAAAAAAACCAAATCGACCCTGATTCACAACTCTTATTAAAAAATGGAATACAAGGCTAGAGTTGAACCAAGAATGGGGAGCAGGATGTAATACCTTACAAGGCGCATCAGTATATAATAAGATAGAAAAATAAAAGTTTCATTGAAACACCACTTGGTTGATATTGTAACGTATAAGTATAATTAACTCCCTTGATTTTGTTTGTTTATCGCCCTTTTTTTATAACTCGTGGTCAAATGTCTTTACGGTGAGCCGAGAATGACCCTTGTCCGCTTGAATGGAAGCGTGGGATCATACCCCCGTGTGTACGGTAGCACGTGTGTAGGAGTGTTACGTCAGTCAGAGACGAGTTAGAGTTAGAGAGAGAGAGTAGACGTGCTGTTGTTTATTGACTTGTGTTCTAATAAGAATTGTATGTATTTTATAGACTGTGGAGCTTAGTATTATTTATTATTAAAAGTATTCTTTATTGTTTCTAAAGTCGTTTTATTCGTTACTAGGAATGAAGTTGAAGGAAGACTAATTATTATTTTAGGAAAAATAAGAAGTATTAGAGATCGAACCAATCTCTAGGCACCGAGACGTAACAATATCAATGAACTTTAAGTCTTTCTTTCTTTTTCGTTCTCAAAAGTTATGATTTGGAGGATTCAGACAAGTCCATTAGTTGTAATGAACTGCGGCGTGGCTGCCAGATGCTCTTGTTCACCGTACAGGTTGTCATTGAAGGTAGCCTCATGGGGCCACATGGTTGACCGGGTAGAGTGGTACAGGAGGCAGGTCTGAAGGACATCTTAACCCTTACAGTCCCGGGCGCGTATATAGCGGAACTGAAGGCAGCGTAGATAGAAGTAGGTCGGTACGGGAAGGGTTAAGGTCTTTATTTGGGGCAAGCGTTGAAATCTTATCCAAACAGCAGAGGAGTAAAAGTTACACACATATACACAGAACCCCCAGAGGAAAACTACATAAAGGCAGATCCGATAAGGTTGGACGCTGTCGAGATGGATCTGCGACGGATCGGGGTTCCAGTCCTGGAGAAAGAAAACAGCAGGTCTGTGTGGAAGGAGATGGTGAGGCAGGCCAGAGCACCCCAAATGAGATTTCGCGTCACAGATGATCAGGTTGAAATCTTAGAAAATGCAGAGTGTTTTTCTCGGTTTCTGGAGGCCCCAATTATGGGCGCTAGGGATATATTTAGGAAAGTAAACGGCGGGTGAGTGTCTTGTGGATGTGGTGGGCGCCGGAGAGTAGGGGGGGGGGGCGTTGATGCCCTATGTCAATTACCATATTTATCCAAAGCGTACTAAAACGTACTAATTTTACCGCACATTGTGAAAAACAAAAAGAAAGAAGTCAGGCTTCGCTCTAACTCGAAATGAAATCGCTTAATTTATGTCAAACAGAAGAGTGCACACACACACCACACACACACAAACACACATGCCCACATATAGATATATATATATATATATATATATATATATATATATATATATAACATACGTACGCCTTTCCAGTCAAGACTTAAAAGTTTCAAATGGACGGGGTGGGTGGGAGAGGCAAGCAATATATTTATTGTTGTATTGTTATGTACAATAAACCCATTTCATGGGGCAGGGGCTATCACTCTATAGATTCCTCCCCCCCTCACAACTTGCAATTATTGCAGTAAAGCCCCCACTTAAAGTCTTAATGTTTGAGTCTATCGCTATGAAAGTTCTTGCAGACTCCGTCACTCGCTAGACTAAACACACGCAAACAATACAGGAAATGGTAGCATTAAAATTCTACGCTGCAACAGTAGTGTTTTTGAAAAACAAAAACAAATCACTTAGCGGATTTAGCAGAGTGGAGAAAGAAAAAATAAACGCTACCATTTTAGTTTGTTCTATTTGAAAAAAATTTATGTATTAAAATAATAGCTCAAAATCAGCTCTCCCGCTAAAAAACATAATGTACTTTTTTTTTTCGGCGAGTAGCTCATAAATTAAATTTGGGCTAGAGTTAAAAAAAAAAAAAAAAGGTTCTTTGTTTCGGAATTTGGCGCTTGGCTTTTACTACCGCCAGGCAAAAGTGACCATTTAAGCCTATCAGCGAGGGTGAAAGGATGCGCCGTTGTAAGCCTGTAATTGATGGGGGGGGGGGGGGGGGGGGGGGGGGAAAGAATTTAACCTACCTATTGAGGACGGCGGGTCACTTATGGGATACTTATAGATGTTTGTAAAAAATAGTTTTTGGCAAAATTTGAAAGCATGACAACCTTACCCTAATCCTTCATTTTATATAAAGCTGTGATATTCTTTATGGGGCACGCTAGCCGAGCGGCAGCGCATTCGACTGGCGATCCGAAGGTCCTGGATACGAATTCTGGTGGAGGCTAGGCACTACTGTACCCATGGGCCCCAAAGCGGCGTAGTGTGTAAACCGCCAGTACTTTTCTTTGAAAACACCGGCGGGCTAACGCATGGGGGACAGCCCCCGCAGCATGTCCGAGATCCATTGCACTGCCGAGAGGCCACGGGGTCTCGGTGGGGAGGAAGCAACGGATGCTGCAACCCAGTCTCACGACCCGCCCGGTGCCTGGATGCCTGTGCCTATAGTACAGGATTTGTGCTACCGGGTGACAATGCAGATATACGGGAGAGCCACCACGATAATGATCCTTAGGGGAACCGCAGCGAACGGTCGCTGGCCTGCGGAATCCTTCCCTTTTACATAGCACGCCACGCCTTTGGCGTGCCGTGGGGTGGCTGGATCACGGACAGAGTTTTAAACTCAATTCTAATGCGTTACGCCCCGGCTCTAGAGCTTCGGCTCGTCCGGATTTTTGAGACTTTTAGTAAGGTGGAGGCTAGGATTTTTTTCTCAGGCCTTGAGAGTGTCCCTGACATTAGTTGGGGTAAAGTAAAGTCGGCTGGGCATTGGGCTGGCCACACATTCTTTTTTTTTTTTTTATATGCGTGAGTTTGTGGTCAAGAATAGATCGGCTGAAACAGCAGAAAAGAATAATGATGTTTTTTTTTTAAAGAGGTTAAAATAATTCGGCAGTAAAATAATGAGCTCTTTCAGATGTCTGTATGTCCTCTTATAAAATAATGCGCTCTTTCAGATGTCTGTATGTCCTCTTATAAAGAGGGGTCGAGCGGCAGCGCGTTCGATTGGCGACCCGAAGGTTCTGGGTTCGAATCCTGGTGCAGGCTAGGATTTCTTTTCCCTGGACTTAAGGGTGTCCCTGAGTCTACCCAGCTCTGATGGGTACCTGACATTAGTTGGGGTAAAGGGGTAAAGTAAAGACGGCTGGGCGCTGTGCTGGGTCGGCAACCTAAGGAACGCGTTCTAGACTTGGCACGCAGAACGATTTTCAGTGGAACGCGAGAGACCTCCAAAGAGATTTTTTAAAACAACGTACGTCAGCATTATTATTTGGTGCTGCGTGGCGAACTACATGGGAATCACACTGGACGTTGACTGTTTTAGGTCAGGAATTTCAAAGCTATCATCATTGGACGTGCGCTCTATGATTGAATCTATTGTTAAGATTTTATAGTTATAATTTATAGTTTCTTAAGTCTAGAAGAAAGTGATACGGGATATAGGTAAACTCTTGGATAGATTGGTTTCTTGTCTGGAAGCAATTAAGGTGTATCTTGATAAAAAAATATTTCGATATAGAATGAGAAGAACTGAATGTTGAAGCCGATTATTCTGAATGACATGGCGACACATTTCAGTGAGTCGAACTTGCATTTACAAGGACGGGATCGAAAAACAATTAAAGTGTTGGATCACTGGAATGGATTTGCATTGAAATTGAAGATATTTTGCAGTGAAATCAATTTACAAACATTAAACTCTTTCCCTAATTTAAGGCAAATTAAGTTAGATCTGCGTTTTCAGAATAACATTGAAGCTCTCAATGTGTACTTTTCTAAACAAAGGCAAGACTTTCGAATTGATAGACTTATGTTTCCATTACACATCAAGCTTGACAGGCTTAATCTTACAACAAACTACTTAGATCTGGATCTTCTTATAGTGGAGTGATATTGGCATTTTATTTATTCTAAACATCCGAAAAATGGGCATCGAAATGTGACTATTTGCGGGAAAATCTGATTGGTATAGCTGCTTAGGAAAGTCATCTGTTCTTAATTGCAAGGCATTTACACAAGTGAAAATATTTCATCGCATATGAAAGCTGTCTTAAGCATACCAAGAGGTTACTTAAATTTGACCACTCAGACGTGCTTGACATTAAACAATTAGCGAAGAGCATTCGAGGAAAAGGCGCTCATTAATTGATATATTATGCTTATTACATTCAAAATAGTTTGTATGCTCATCTCTCTTAGTAAAGCATAAATATAATTATTGCTAATTATGGTAATACATATAACATTCTTATATACTAGCATATTATGCAATTGTTGTAATTATTAATGTTTAAAAAAAATAAACACCTTAAATTAACTTTATTAATGCAGAAAATGTTTACACATTGAAAAAAAAAGCATATTGTTGAAATTGAATAAAGAAATCATAATTTATAACCAACGCTAGTTATATTTAAATTTTTAAAATCTCTTTTGGCATCACTAGCATCAAATTTAGGCTAATCATTTAATTCAAGGGAGATAATTAGCCCATTTTCTTTGCGTTAATATGTCTGATATGTTTCTATTTTGTTTTCTTTAAAAAAAATTGCTTACAATATATACCTTTAAAGTTATCAAAGATAGTTGAAAATTATATAAATATTATATGACTAAAAATTAATATATACATTTTTAAACACTACATTAACTACCCAGTTTGTATGTTTACTAAGTATCTATACATCTCAACCCACAATTGAATTCTATTGGACGAGAAAATATCAGTGAAACTGAGATCAAACTATAAATAATTCATAGCTATTATTAGAAATAGTCTATATCTTGACTACTAAATTTTAATTTTGATACATTAACCATTAATGTGTAAGATGAGTAATGAAATTTGTGTATTAGCTATGAATGGATTTTTAAAAAAAAAGATAATAATAACAAACAGGTTAATTTGTTATTAAATATACAACGCTTTAATGATTTTCTCTATATTTCTTTTGGCCTTGGTCTTGCTACGGCACTAAATAAATTGTCGTATAAAAATAATACAGTTGAGCAGTTAACTTTCATTCTGTTGGCACGCTGAATGATTTAGACATCCTAGTTTGGCACACTATAAGCAAAAGGTTGCATACTCCTGCCCTAGTACGCCGTGGCCAAAGAAACTGATGAACGCTGCTTCAACAGCCATATGATCAGTTTGATCCGAAGGGTAGTGTGGTATAAAGAGAATCATAAGCAGGCCAGTGCTACTAATGGAGCGTTTCCTGAAGTACGCATCGACGCTATGGGATCCCCATCAACAACACATGATATCTAAGCTGGAGATGACCCACGTCGAGCGGCACGTCGTATCTTACAGGACTAAGGCCTTAAAACAAGGACCTCTGCTTTGGTGGCCAAACTCCAACTCGAGCCCCTACAACACCGCAGAGCGGTAAACAAGGTCACCACTTTTTACAAGATCATGAACCGCCACGTGGAAATGTCCACGCAGCCAGGTCGCATCCAACACGTATCCCGCTCTACCCGAGGCCATCAGCTCAAGATGCATGTCCCACATGCACGCACCTAAAAATTTTTTTTTCTCCGTCAGCCATTAGGCTGTGAAACAACATGGACCAGGCCTCCATCACTGCCCCTACTGTGCCGCCTTTCAAATCTTCACTGAAGGGCTGGACTAAAGACCCAAGCTAAAGTGACACTCTGTCGTTTGTTTATAATTGTTGTTTGTGATGTTATTGTTTTTATTTTATGTGTGATTAAATTTCGGACTCTTTCCTCGGTCCTAACGGGGTCTTCAGAGTAATATGAAGAAGAAGAAGAAGAAGAAAAACACTGAGCGTCTACTTTGAAACAGGCGATTACCGCCTTATCGAATACGTACATATGAATGTAAATTAATATTTACAGACTAGTAATCGATTGCAGATTGTTTTTATTCCAAAGCTTCACATAATTATTTGTAAGACGTAAGAAAAGTTCCCCCAAATAAGTTTAAAGATAAAATCCACAAAAAAAAAAAATAATATATACAAATTCATATGCATGTTCCAGGACCAGACGACCGAAAACAATAATTAAAAAATAACAACTAAATACCGAAAGAACGTTCTTACTACAGTTTTTATTGTAATATTGTTAGTTTTTTTTTCTTTCTCTTTTAAGAAAACACATTGCAATCATTCGTTAGTCCGTAAATTTGACGGGCACAACTCCTAGTAATATATAAACACTCCCACACACAAAATAATGATAATAAAAAAAATAATACTTTACAAACAAAAATGACATAATATTTGGAATTGTTGAATGCCCAACTAGATTCCCACGAGCTGCCCATTGCCCATGAGGTAACAGGGCAATGGCTGAAATGTTTATTCTACTTCCGATGTTTTTTTTTCTTCTAAATTTCATCTCTATATCGGCGTGGATGTTATCCATGGAACTTTGATGTATTTTTGTTTTGTTTCCACCACCGCGCACGAAGCGCAACGGTCATATCGGCATGACGGGGGAAACCTCCACCCCCTCTGCCAAATATTTGAGAGCAGCGGTGGATCCAGGATTGAACAGAGACGGTGGGATAGGGGTGGAGTAAAAGAAAAGTATCTTATCCTATATAGTACAGCCACTTTTTCTATAAACAAGATTATTGTGTCCTACGCTCATCCGTGGTCCGAGTCTAGTCCCGCATTATTATAAACGTTTTAAATGATGTTAAGTTACTGGTTTCCCTGGTTTGTTCAGGCAACCGATTTCAGATTATGTGGCCAACACAATAACCAGCCTCTTTACCCCCCCCCCCTCCCATCATATGTCAGGTACCCTATCAGAGCTTGGGGGGGGGGGGGGGGGGTAAGCAGCGCGAACTCTGAACATCATAAGATACCCTATTGCGGGGGTGGTCAGCGTTGGCATTTGAACCCAGAAACTTCGAGCACGGCGTTGCATCCATAACACTTCTCTCGGCAGCAAAAAAAAAAGGTTTCCTCCTTCATATTTTGTACATACGCATACCTTTCGACACAGCGTCACGCAAACGTGTATGCGGTCCGTGTATGCGGCCTGTAGTTGCATTGCATTTCTGTAAATTCTGTATGCTCCTTGTCCCAGTCCTTGTCTTATTAGACGATCTCTGGCAATAATATTTCTCAAAGAAAGCGAGCATTGTCTGAGAGTTTTATGCCAGAATAATCTTAACGAAATGGCTGGGAGAGAAAGAAATGGAAACGTAAAACCATCATATAGATAAAAAAAAAAAAAAAAAGCTAGATCTGGCATTAAATTCGTCTAATTGGCAATAACGTGGCTTTAAATGGTGAAGCTAAACAACTGCTGGACAACTGCGCCCCTTCCCCTCCCCATTCCATGTTAAATAAAAGTTTTCGTTAACTCCTTTTGGCCGAATCTTAAAGTTATTGTTTATATTTACCTTCATCTAAACCCGCGTGTTCCTTTAAGGGTTAAGGCTATCTCCAATAATTTCGTTTACATTTAAAGCATATAAAAAAAAAATTCTACAATCTGTATACAACGAAGAACGGGTATGTTTAATAGTGGTTTCGGAAATTCCCACTGTTTACTTAGTAAAGGGGTCATCCGTATATTACGTCAGCCCGGGGGAAGGGGGTGTGGATTTAAGAGATTTTGCATACGGATGCTTATGGATTGGGAGGAGTGGGGGGGGGGGGGGAGGGTCTCGATTGAATGCGCAGGGCTAGGTAAGCACAGATTTCTAAACGGAATCTAAAAAAAAAAAAAATAAAAAAAAAAAAAAAAAAAAAAAAAAAAAAAAAAAAAAGAAACAAAAAGAAAAAAAAAAAAATTAAGCTCAGGCTGGAGACTTGATGCTATCAGAAACAGAATTGAAAATACTTTCTATAGTTTAAAAGCGCGTTGAATAATTATCAGATTTGAAGTGTTGTAACATTTCAAAACTGCAATTTGAAAATGATGTGTAATAATTGTTTATCAATTCAAAGGACTTTATTTTTTTAAAATTCATTGGAAGTAATTAGATATTAATATTAACATTTGATTCTGACCAAAAGGTTCATACCCCTAGCGGACACACCACGTCGTAGCGACGGGGAAAACACGTGGACGTCGATATGACGTGGTGTGCCCGCTGGGACATTACTAAAAACACTTACTTAGAACATATTGAATGATTTATATTTTTATTTGTTAAAATTAGTTAAGTTAGTGTCCAAATCGCTTATATTGTTCTATTTTTATGATATACAGGGTGGGCCAATAAAATGTTACCACTTTTTATATTCTTACAATTTTCCAAATTACAAAGATTTTTGTTTCATTTTCAAGAATATTAACAACGAAACTCTGAATTCTCACCCCAATGGATCAAAGGCAATATATTGTGGAGGAGAGAGTGAAGATCATGGAAACATATTTGGAATTAAAATCGGTAACCCACATTCAGCGACGATTCACAATTGACTTTCCGTGAAGAAATCTGACGTCTTCTGCAGAAGTTCAGGGAAACAGGACGCGTGATCACCGTTAGACGCAGACATTCATCTTTTCCCCTACAGATTTTGTAAGCTCAGACAGCAGCAAATAGAAAAGAGAGACTAACCTTTTGTAGAAACACCAGTCAATGCACTGAAGATCACCCTGATTTGTTGGATCTGATTTTTTTCAGCGATGAAGCAAATTTCCACCTCAATGGACATGTTAATAGGCAGAATATAAAATTCTGGGCCCAAACCAAACCTCATCATTATGTCATTCGCCCTTTGAGTTTTGAAAACTTGTGTATGATTAAAAAGTGGTAACATTTTATTGGCCCACCCTGTATTTAGATGTGGTGTTGTTCCGTATACAAAATTGAAATGTTCTATTGTAGTTCCTTAAATAAATGTCAACTTGAGTGAACAGAAATAGAACTGACAAAAATATAAATAAATATAAATATAAACATAAATAAATATAAATATAAACATAAATAAGAAAGCAAAAGTTTTTGTGACTATGGCTGAGAATTATTCTTAAGCCAGGGGGATCGAGGGAAAGAGCTACTTTGAATTTACACATGGAGGAAAGGAGATAAAAATAAAAGGGGAGGGAGGGATCACAATATGGTCAAGGATGAGCGTAGGTCGCAAATAATCTTCAATATAGACGGAGCGTCTGGAACATATAAGAATCAATATTATGACATTTTGATTTTAAAATATTTACAGATCAGGCTGATATTGAAATATATTTCGAACAGTTTTTACGCTTTAGTACATTTTTTTGTTTGGAGTTTAGAGCGTCTGGAAAGTCTGGATTAATTACTAGCAGTCTCTCTATGTTAAATATTAGTACGTCCTTTGAACCCATTTACTAAAAAGGGTTTTAAGAATAATGGGAGGGAAGGGGGTGGCAGTTTCTTGTAGGGCCTATATGTCTGATTGGTTCGCTGTAACCTCACAACTCCTCCTTTTCCGCTGAGGACCTTTGTAAACACAGACCATATTAAAAACACTCTGGTAGTCAAGGAGTTAGCTCCTTCACTTTGCAAACAGAAATCTCCACACACAATACATGCTGTACACATTAAACGGGTGCGTCAAACCCTACCACACTTCAGTACAAAGACAAACAACAACAAAAAACATACCCATCCATCAAGAAGTGTGGACTTTTCTTGTATATAATTTGTAGTGCTGTTGACTTAAAGCAAAAAACATAACAAGTATTGTAGTCCAATGAGTTTTTCCTTTTCTCTATTTCGTTTCGTTTCTTTTAGTGTTTTTCGTTTCGTATTCAAACTTCTTTTCTTGTTTGTTTTTTTTCTTCGGTAAGTCGGATGGGGTCAGCTTTACCCATTCGGACTCATTGTCATCATGCCCTTGCCGCCCCCCCCCCCCTGTGACCCTCAACCCCCAACCCATTGTTCATGGCTTCTTTGCCGCGGCTCCAGCGGTTAAAGGTGCGAAGACGTTGGGGCGCCTCACCTTCGGGGTGCTCCGTCGCACGAGGGAAGAAAGACTGATGGTCTACAGGGGGGCAGTCTTTTTGTGTATATCGCGGGGGAAATGTGTGCAAGTGTTTGCGGACCAAGATATTTGTAGATGGTCCAAGTCGGTAGATTTTTTTTATAGGCTCAACTTGGACATCCATCTTTTTACCTTTCATTTCGTTGGTTTCTATATTGTCCGGTGTCTGACCTTAGGTCAGCTGTTTATGTGGTCAGTTCCTCGTTCTTCTGGGAGGGCGGTTTTTTCATTATTTATTTATTTGTTGATGGAGCGCCCTTCACGTGGTTGGCTTCCCTTACCACGTGTTTGTCTCTGTACAGCCTCGTGTTGTTTATTTAGAGATAGATGGAAGCTGGAATAGATTTCACGTGAACATTCACTCTGTCCAGTATTGTCCTGATATTTTCTTTAACGTGTTTTTCGCTACGTGTTCCTATATACTATATAACAAGAAGGTTGTGGGGGCAGGGGCGATGGTACATAGGCAGAGTTAGTTTTACTGGAGGTCTCCCGTGCGACTCCAGGTAAAATGCACCAGGCCCCCCCCTCGCTCCCCTATCTATCTATCTATCTATCTATCTATCTATCTATCTATCTATCTATCTATCTATCTATCTATCTATCTATCTATTATTTATCTATATATTATTCCATCTATCTATTCATCTTTCTATTTCTACTTACTTATTCAGATATCTATCTCTTTATCTATCTATCTTTGTTTATCTATTTATCTCTGTGCCTGTTTTAATTGTAGGCTAATTTAAAAGCCTCTTTTTTTGTACACATTTTTTGGTCTTTGCAGATTACCTTAAGCACAAAAAAAAGGTTTTTGCCAGTTTTGAAATACTGTCAAATTTTAATATTATATGACCGTTTTCGCTGCCATATTCAGGCAAAGACACTAATAGCTAGCAATTTCAAGATGAAGAGCTAAGTCAAACTGTTGATAGTAACAAACAACAATTGAAAAAAACAACAACATGTAAATTGCCTTAAGGCAGAGTCTCGTGTGGTCACAAATCGCCACGTCATTAACCAAAAAGGCTGCTAGAGTTGAGCTTAAGGAAATGTCACCCATACAAGACTAGACAACCACAGCCATGTGTTGATTAGCCTGCTGTTAAAGCAATATGAACCGTATGTATTGAGACTAGTTCAAATAGTGTGTTGAAAGCAGTTTACCATGCAATGGCTGGCCTTGTGTTACGGCCAAAGCCCGAAGTGCGGCCAGATCGCGATCTGGCCGCACTTCGGGCTTTGGCCGTAACATATATATGTCTGGGTCTGTGGGTGTGTATGGGTGATTTTCAGACAGCTCTTCGATTACGTCGTAAACGTTGTGCCACAGACTCTGATAGAGCGAGTTACTCAAAGTGGCCGATTGACATTCTCTGATGATAATTTGTGACATAATCTGCGCTGAAATTGTGACTGGCTCAGATCTGAAAATGTGACATAATCTGATCTGAATTTTTTTTTACATAATCTGAGATGAAATTTTGAAATAATCTGAGATGAAATTTTGAAATAATCTGAAATGAAATTTTGAAATAATCTGAGATGAAATTGTGACACGCTCTGTTCTGAAATTGTGACATATTCTGATCTGAAATTTTGATATAATTCTGAGCTGATATTGTGACATAACCTGAGTTGAAATTGTGAAATGCTCTAATCTGAACGTGACATAGTTTGCCCCGAGCAGGTGACATATTCTAATTTTTCAAAATTGCCATAATCAATGATAATCTGAGCTAAAATTGTGACATTCTCTGACCTGAAATTGCATATTGTTAGGATCTGAAATTGTGTCACGCTCTGGTGACATAATCCAAGCTAAAAAAAGTGTAAATGTTCTGCGCTGTCATTAGGACATGCTAAGAGAAGAATTTGTGACAGAATTTATGTATTCTGATCTTAATGTGTACTTACTTATAACAGTGACATATTTTGAAATCGTGACAGGTCTATACTCGCTATGGTTGTTTTTAGTACATGTGTTATATGCTAGAAAAATTGTGACATAGTGACATTACTGACATTGTTAAATATATTTAAACGACATCGCCACACAATCCCCTAGTAAGCCGTTACTGTTCAACTCTGCTTCACCGGCCCTATGGATCAATTTGGTCCGACGGGATAACTCTTTTTTTTTTGTATTACTTGTTTGTGCCTCAATATGTAAAGGCGACACTGTGTTGGCACCCAGTCACCACCCCTCTTCCTACCCCTACCCCCCACACACACCAACAAACACCACCCTGTTTCTCTAATTCAGCCTCCGTGTACCCACTCCCTGCACACACACACCCTTCTCCCCCCCCTTCCCCCCTGCATAATTCCAGCATGTCTCATCATGACGCTGCATGCTGCTTACGAAATTTAAAAGAGAAAAGACAAAAAAAAAACAAAACAGGATGTCGCTTCGCCGTTCAATAAGGAGGACACGAAATAAATGGGTGCCAGGGAGCAGGGGGCATTAAAGAGAGAGAGAGAGAGACGGAGATAGAGAGAGAGAGAAAGAAACAAAGTTGTGAGGCTTAATAAATGAGGTCTTAAAATATGGAGTGCCTTAGAGAAGGGAGCATAGAAACTGCGTGTGTGGAAGGGGCTTTTGGGGTGAGGGGGGGGGCATGAAAAATAATAACAAAGCTCATTTGTTCATCGAAAGTGCTAGAGAGAAGAAGAGAGAAAAATGTGAAAAAAAAAAATTACTCACCCCACAGGGCGTCATGTGTGTGTAACATTGATGAGGGACTTGAGCCACAAGTTGGGGTGAGTCACCCTGTTCCTCCTTCTGCCTCCGCCCCAATTTTATCACTCCAGATCCTACTTCTGGCTCCCTCTCAGCTTAATACACGAAGCTCGACTCTTGATTGGACGATTGAATCTAAAAATAGAATCGCATATTTCCCATTTTAAGTACATGTATAAGATATTATACCATGTTCCTTCTTTCAATCTAATCTATATATATACAATTGGTATTATCTTTAACGCAACGCTTGCAATGTTGACAATTTAAACAATACGTTTTTCATTGTTTTTTTTTTGTTTTTTTAGGTTATACTCACTGAACAGGTTAAAATATTAGTAGCATGGAAAGACGCGCACTACAAGTAAGTACAAGTGAGCACTATTAACGCTACTCATGTTTTGCTATAAGGCAAGGGTTGTGCATCAATTTTTTCGTCATTCGGCCGCATAAGGGACTAGATCGACCGCATGTTTTAGTTATGTGGTAACCACAGTCAGTAGAGTGTGCGTTCGAATCCTGGTGAAGGCTATTATAATTTATTCCTGGGTCTGGAGGGTGTCCCAGAATCTAACCAGTCTCTTAAAGACTCTCTTGCATGTTAGGGTTTGCCTGAACTAGACGAGGAATTGCATGGATTAACATCATTGAAAACCCTCACCCGATTGCAACATTAAACTTTAAAACCACAAATAAGCAAAAAGAAACAGTAATGTTCTGTATATAATGAGCAGCTGTTCGATTTAACATCTTATGTGGACTTTAGTAAAACACTACTCTTATCTTATCGTATACATTACAGACGCTCCTTCTATAAAGAAGATTATTTCGTCCTACGCTCATCCGTGGTCCGAGTCTAGTCTTGCATTTTGATTGAATGTTAAATGTATACTTAAATTCGGAAATAAAACACAAACATTTTCACTATCCGGATCGATGTGCGCTTAGTGATTTTAAGTATATAGCCTACACCAGGGGTCGGCAACCTAAAAGTGATTCTTCTTTAGCACTCAATTCCTTGTAGAGGAGACTTGAATAATCTTTTTGGATGTCAACCGAGTGCCATTGAAAATTGCTCTGCATGCCAAGTTTGGGAATGCGTTCCGTAGGTTGCCGAACCCTGGCCTACACGTTTGTCTAATAAATTTACAGTCGTTCCTTTTGAAGTATTTGGTCTTTGACCTAAAATTCCTGCAGGCGTAATGTACCTGTTCGTCAGGTGGACAGTCTTGTGTGACACTTGACCACCGGGATCTCGACCACCCTCTCGACCAACGATTAGCCGCATCGGTCAATGTTGGCCGCCACTCCCCAGCATAATGAGGAACATCTAAAGCCAGATTTCGTCGTCACATTAAATATTTAGTGTGCCTTTACTACTCAGAAATTCCATCACTCCCAGTTATTTAGCACATTCTGGCTATTTCTGGCACTCGAATTCGTTCAATGTTTAGGTAGTTTGGGAGTATTTTGTATTTGGCAACACTCTGTTGCTCAAAATTTGTATAGAGACAAGATTGCGTCCTGTTGAACTCTAGGCACGCGTGCCAGACTTGGCGCGCATAACGATTTTCACTGGCACGCTAGAGACCTCCAAGAAGATATTCTAATGCAAGTCAAAACAACGTACGTCAGCATAATTAATTGGTGCTGCGTGGCGAACTACATGGACGTCGACTGTTTTAGCTCAGGAATGTTAGTATGCAAAGATCTCATCATTGGACTTGCGATCTGTGTTTGAATTTATTGTTAAGATTTTAATAGTTTCTCAAGTCTTTTCTAGAAGAAAGTCATACAGAGTATAGGTAAAATCTTGGATAGATTCGTTTCATGACTGGAAGCAATTAAGATGTATCTTGATGGAAAAAAAACATTGTCAGTATTGAATAAGGAGAACTGACTGTTGAAGCCGATGTTTCTGAATGACATTGCGACACATTTCAGTGAATTGAACTTGCATTTAGAAGGACGGGGTCGAAAAGCACTAATCTAGAAGTGTTGGATCACTGCAATGGATTTTTATTGAAACTGGACGTGTCTGCCGTGAAATAAATTTCAAAACATTTAACTAATTTAAGGCACATTTAAATAGATGAGCGTTTTCAGAAGTACATTGAAGCACTCAATGCGAAGTTTTCTAAACAAAGGCAAGACTTTCAAATTCATGAACTTGTGTTTCCATACCTCATCGAGGCTTAATGGCTTGATCTTACTACAAACTACTTAGATCTGGATATTTTTATAGTGGAGGGATATTGGCATTTTTTTTCATATTAAACATTCGAAAAATGGGCATCGAAATGTGAAAATCTGAAAGGAATAGACGCTTAGTAAAGTCATCTGTTGTCAACTGCAAGGCATTCGCTCTACTTTCTTGGTTTAATTTACACCAGTGAACATATTTTATCGCACATGAAAGTGGTTTTAAGCATACCAAGAGGTCACTTAAACTTGTCCAATCAGAATTGAGTCAATATATACCTGACATTGACCAATTAACGAAGAGCATTTACGGAAATGGCGCTCATTAATTGTTGCTAATTGCATTCAAAAGAGTTTTTATGCTCATCTCTATTAATTCAACATAAATATAATTATTTTTAAAACAAATTTGTTTGTTTTATTATTGTAATAAATATAACAGACTCATATACTAGCATTATATAACCTATGTAATTGTTATAATTATTAATGTTTAATAGAAAATAAACTCCTTAAATTGACTTTATTAATGCAGAAAATATTTATTTACAACGTAAATGAACTGTATACATCTAATTGCACGTTGAAAAAAATGAAAAATACTGAATTTGAATAAAGAAAAATAACTTTTACGTAACACTAGTTATATTAAAACAACTCGTTTGGCATCACTAGCATCAACTTTGGAGAATTTTTTTGAAGGGAGATAATTAACCCGCTTTCTTTGCGTTAATATTTCTAATATGTTTCTTTTTAGTTTTCTTTAAAAAAAATGGCTTACAATTCATAATTTTAAAATTTCAATGATCAAACTATAAAAGATAGTTCAAAATTATATAAATATTATATGACTAAAGAATTTATATGTACATTTTTAGACGTCACATTAACTACCCAGTTGTTATGATTACTTTTCATCACATCCGTTTAACTGTAGCATTTACACTTAAAGGAACCGCAATTAAATAATATTAGCTCTAATCTCGCTGAGATCATAACCATAACAAATTTATAACTATTACTAGTATAATATCTGACGAAATTCAAATGTGGATACAGTAACCATTAATGTGTAAGTTGAATAATGAAATTGTGTATTAGGTATCGATGGATTATAAAAAAAAGATGATAATAACAAACAGGTTAATTTGTCTTTAAATATAAAACGCTTCAATGATTTTCACTAAAACGCTACTTTTATTTTGGTCTTGGTCTAGCTACGGCACTAAATAAAATTTCTTATAAAAATAATATAGTTAGTAGTTTGACTTTCATTCCGTCGGCACGCTGAATGATTTAGAAATCCTAGTTTGGCACACTAAAATCAAAAAGTTGCCGACCCCTGCTCTAGGAAATGCCTGCAGACGGTAATACTAAAGACTCCATTCAATATTTAGACCTAGGGTTTTAAACACGCGGCCCACGGGCCACATGCAGCCCACCAAGTGGACTTTTGTGGCCCGCCAGTAATCTTTAAAAAAATGTACTTTTCGTGAAATTCAGACAGCTAGTACTGATACACATCAAATTATATTTTTAATTTTAGGCAATATACGAAATATACTTAATAAAATCTGATTTAAGCAAGTAAATACAGTTGTAGTTAATAAACCATTATTTCAAAATCGAATGTAATAAAATTACACAAATAATAAGTCTCTAAATTCTAAATTGGCATATTATTAGTGATAAGTAGTTAAATGAGTTAAGATGCATGAAGTCTTTTTTGTTTACTAGGGTCGGGTTGTTTGGGAGGGGGGGGGATTGACACATCCCTTAAGTGATAAATTGCCACTTGCCTTCGTCCGAGTTTGAGACCTCTGATTGAGACATTTGTGTCTGTGATGTACTTGTGTCTCCTTTCTTGGTGTCTCGTCGTTCTCTTACAAAATGTACTCAAAGCCGCTCGATGAAAGTGTAAATAGTATAACAATTGAACTTATTCAGGTCTACTATGAATAAAGCGATGAATTGGGATTGTACACAAGACAGTTTGATTCTAAATGGCTTCTATAACAGTAATGAAAACAAAATAACATCAAAATACTGACTATGAGAAAATATATTTGTGCACACAAATCATCTCTAAGCCATAATTAAATATAAACAAAAAATATATAAATGGATCATAGACACAATTCTAAATATAGAAATATACAGAATAAAAAGCTAAGTACCATTCGGACCTAACTGATCATATGGCATGTGAAGCAGCGTTCACCGGTTTCTGTGGTCACAGCATACGAGGGTGATTGTGTGGCTTCCAAGCCGCCTTTTCTTTACTCCAACTAATGTCAGGTACCCATCAGCTGGGTAGACTAAAGGGCACCCTCATGTCCTGGGAAAAAAATCCTAGCCTCCACCAGGATTCGAATCCAGATCCTTTGGATCGCCAGTCGAACGCGCTGTCGCTCGGTCATTGTGCCCTACAATATACAGTCTAAATCTTACTAATTAAACAGGGTATAACACTTATGACAGTTTATGTCATAATGTTTATGAATGGTCAAAATTCAGGGAAAAAAAAACTATTAGTGCTAACTTCATTTAAGTGATTAGGGCCTCTAAGGGTGAAAGGTTGGTTGGGTTTAGAATGAAAGAAAGAGAGATAAAGAGAGAGAAAGCGAGAGAGAGAAAGAGAAAGAGAGAGAGGGGGTGAGAGAAAAACAGAGAGAGAGGGTGAGAGAAATAGAGAGAGAGAGGGGTGAGAGAAAGAGAGAGAAAGAGAGAGAAAGCGAGAGAGAGAAAGAGAGAGAGAGAGGGAGAGAGAGAGGGGGTGAGAGAAAGACAGAGAGAGAGGGTGAGAGAAATAGAGAGAGAGGGGGTGAGAGAAAGAGAGAGAAAGACAGAGAGAGAGGGTGAGAGAAAGACAGAGAGAGAGGGTGAGAGAAATAGAGAGAGAGGGGGTGAGAGAAAGAGAGAGAAAGACAGAGAGAGAGGGTGAGAGAAAGACAGAGAGAGAGGGTGAGAGAAATAGAGAGAGAGGGGTGAGAGAAAGAGAGAGAAAGACAGAGAGAGAGGGTGAGAGAAAGAGAGAGAGAGAGGGGTGAGAGAAAGAGAGAGAGAGAGCTTAAGAAGAGAGCGAGAAATATTTGAAAAGAAATAGAGGGACAGAGAAAGTAAGAAAATTGAGTGATTGAAAGATGAAATGAAAAAAGTTGGAGAATAAAATAGAGGAAAAGAGAGTTAAAAATAGAGCAAAAAGATATAGAGAGAAAGAGAAAGTTTTAATAAAAAGATAATTACATGTAAAGAAACAGAGAGGAGAGAATGAGAGAAAAGTTGTGAAAGAGGCTGAGAGATGTACGGAGAAAGAACTAGCGGGATTTCCCAGTGTGTTATGGTCTAAATACCTAGTTATTTTCTGGTAACACACTGAAAGACACACATACACACACACACACACAATACACACCTACAAAATGCTCTTGTGTCTCTACAGACTACATCTTATAAACAGTCTGGCCGGGTGGGATGGAAGAAAGAGAAGAAAGAAAAGAAAAGAAAAAGATAGCAAAAAGTATATAGCATAGTGAATGGATAGCTTACCTGTCGACGGAACAAACACCTGTTAATTCAGGTACGTTCTTTCTCTCTTACAGATATTTCAAGTTGTTGTGTTTTTGGTCTTTGAGTAGATGATGTTGTTATGTTTGCCGATGAGTAATAGCTAAACAGCGACTTCTAAAAGCTGATCTAACTACAGAAAATGTGCACATTTGTAAAACTTCGCAGGGCGTTGTATTGGCCACGAAATCTCCCCATGTGTGGTGTAATTCCACAATTGGAAGTTTGTACGTTCGATGTAGTGTAGCCTAGTACATAAGTTTCGATGCTAGATAATTGTGTGGCCACGGCACACGAGGGGATTGTGTGGCCACGAAATCCCCCCATGTGTGGTTTAAGTCCACAATTAGAGATTTGTAAGTTCAGTGTAGTGTAGCCTAGTACATTAGTTTTGATGCTAGATAATTGTGTGGGCAGGTTAATGCAAATTGATCATAGGGCCTGTGAAGCAGCGTTCACCAGTTTCTGTGGCCTCGGCATTCGAGGGGATGTGTGACCAGCACAATGCCCAGCCATCTTTACTTTTACCCCAACTAAAGTCAGATACTACTGTTACGAAACGTAAATTCCCTACATTGTAATGTTAATAAACCAACTAAACCATTTAAGCGAATTGCGTTTAAACGATACAAAATATTTCTCAGCTCACGGTTTTCCCCGGGTTTTTCCTAACCTAATTAAAGCATTATTGTTTTTTTATTAACCTCGATAAAAACATGAACTGTGCACGCGAATACAGCATGTCAAGGTCGTCCGGTCTCTCCTTATTTTGTTAGAGCATTATTGATTGTTCTTAATAAAAGGTATCTGATCACGCAGTCAACATGCAGGCTTGATTAAAATTCTCGTGTCACTAGGCTGTCTGGTTTTTCCAACGATTGACCCGTAATATATTTCTACGCAATTCGACACTTTTAGTCAGTTCTTGGCTTGCATTCGATCTAGTAACATCAAATATACTCCGCTCTGAGTATCATTTCTATTTGATTTGTATTATGGAAAATTTATTATTCTACTATTAACTACAATGCTATATGTTCATTGAGGATATTCATTACTAATTGGAATATGTGTATTTCTTGATTGTGTATATAATATTATTTGGATTCCTACTGGATTGATGTTGTAAATTAAACCAAATTTATCGTTGCTTTCTACACAACTTGGTTAACGTCAATATTTCAAAGTTATATACATGTGTGTATGTGTAATATTTATACAACTATTTTAATAATCTACACTACCACTCAACATCGAGGTTCTTGCTGTATAATATGAGCCACACCAATAATTATACATGAAGTAAATCAACTGAAAACTCTAAAACTACGCTATGTGAATTGCCAGGGGATACTAAGAACCACGGAATACTCTAGACAACTACAAATAAACTTCAGAATGATATAATAAGATCTTCACTAATACAAGGATACTCACACTAATAATAACAATACTATAACTATTATTTTCATAAATTGAATGGGGGCTCTAGCCGTAATAACATTATAAATCATAATTATACTTGTGTGATATAAATAGAAGGTCTCATCCATAATTTATTATGGTGAATAAATTGCCTTGTAATAAAATGGGTTTTGCTCGTCAGTGATTTACTAACAAACGTTTAGAGGATTTACTTCAACTTCAAGAATCGTTATACTATTTACACAAACTATTTACAACTGCCGTAATACATACTCGTAACTTGGATGGATTGTGTTGGAAAATATGAACAATATACAATATACTAAAGATTGTGATTGAATTGAACATTGCTATTGAGAATCGGAAAACTTAACTATTCAGCCTGGAAAATTATCTTGTGTATTACCTTATCAAACAGAGTAACTCTAAGAAAGTATTATTTTTATGACCTTGTTGTGACAAATCTGAACTGTGTGGTGTAGTGAATTATTCAAAGGACAGAAAGTAAGTTGGACTCTTTATTGTATTATTAACAAGATTTATAGTAACTTTTAATAATATATAAAATGGAAGCCACAAATAATCTTACATTGGATCCAGAGATATTTGATCTAACCTCAGAACAGCTTAATAAAATGTCGATGATACAACTAAAAGAATTGGCTAAATCATTGGGCATTTCTATCACAGAAACTAGGCCATCAAAAACTAAATTACTTCAAGAGGTAACTGAGTGTTTAAGAAAACAAGGTACACTAATTATTGAAGAAACTACTGCTAATGATAACATTAATGATGAATCAGATGATGAATTACCTTTTCCTATAAAACAAAGAGTAAAGCATACAACTGGTGACTTAAGTGAAGAATTGAAATTTAAACTTGAGTTAAGAAAGATGGAATTAGAGATGGAAAGAGAAAGAGAAAACAAGAGAATTGAGATGGAAAGAGAGAGAGAAAGCCAGAGAATTGAGATGGAAAGAGAAATAGCAAGAGAGAAAATAGCAAGCCAAGAAAGAATTGAGATAGCAAGGTCTCGTACGTCAAATCATTCGAATGCAAGCTCTGAAGCAGATGCAGAACTGTATAAGTTTAAGAAACATATTCCAGTTTTTGAAGATAATTCGGTGGAAGAGTTCTTCATGATTTTCGAGAGAAACGCTAGAGACTATCAATTTCCCGAGGGCAAGAAAGCTATACTTCTACGCTCAGCTCTGAACAAAGGAAAGGCACTTGATGTTGTATTAAGTCTTACTGAAGAGGAATTGTATGATTATGAACTGATCAAGAATAGAGTACTGCTAAGTTATGCATTAACACCTGAAAAATATAAAAAAGTGTTTCGTGAGTCTAAGAAAGAACAGGAACAATCCCATGTTGATTTTCTAAGACAGAAAAAGAAATATTTTGAAAGATGGATTCGATCCAAAGGTGTAAACAAAGACTTTGATAAATTAGCTAATCTTATGCTAATGGAAGACTTTAACAATAACATCAGAGGTGACGTAAGAATACATTTAGCAGACAAAGGTGTAGAACAAGTAGAAACAGCAGCAGTGATGGCAGACGAATATGTTATTATCCATTCCAGCAATAAATTTACAACCGTTGATAAATCTAAATTCCAGAATCGAGATATGAAGGTAGAAAAGAAAACCATGAATCCAAATGAATCCTATCAATCAAAGAGACATCAGCAGAGCAATGAAGGTCCAACTAATTCCAAGCCAACCTGTAGCCATTGTAAACGAATTGGACATACTAAGGAAAAGTGCTGGATATTGAATGGGAACCCGAATAAAAAGAATGTTGTCTTATCGTATGTAGCAATGCCAAAACAAAGAACTCATGTAAATGTAAAGAAGGATGTTAGAACTCAAACAGAGATACCTAGTGCTAATGCAGATAACCTGACAAAACACACGTATCTAGGAAACTTGAAACCAGAAATAGTTCCTGAAATAGAGACAATGGTTTTCAATAATTCTAATTCTAATCATAGCTCCAAGGAGTCTATATCAGATAGAATCACCATGAGTACTAAACATACCTCTTACAAAAATAACTTGGATACAGATCTCATCGATACTGAGATACCAAGCAATTGTTTGCCATTCATTGAAGAAGGTACCGTGTCATCCATAATAAATGGTGTCACTAGTGAAAAGAACATCAGAATACTCCGTGATACAGGGGCTGAGGTTTCACTACTTTTAGAGAATACTGTTCCTACGTCACAATCGACATATACAGGACAGGATCTTACTATTCAAGGTGTATCAAGGAAAAATGTACAAGTTCCTTTGCATCAAATACAGCTGAAGAGTGCGTACTTCACTGGAAATGTAGTTGTGGGTGTGTACAAATCACTTCCGTTTAAAGGCGTTTCTTTAATACTGGGAAATGATATTGCTGGAGATGTGGTGCATTCCATATCCAAGAAAAAACAATACCTCAATAAAAGTGAGAGCTTTATCAAACCTATATGCATCGTCACGAGAGGTATGGCCCAACAACAAAAGTCTGTCGAAACCATGTCAAAGTCAAAAATAGAACCAGAAATTGACCTACAGGCAACTTTCCTGGCTGACATCTTGAGTGGTCCCTCAGTCAAGACTACTGAAAGTAATTTGTCACCTCGACAATTACTCCTATTAGAACAGAATAGAGATTCAGGAATTAAACACCTGAAGAAAAAGGTGATAACTGAACAGGAGGCAGAAATTAAAGGAAATGGATTTTTTCTGAAGGAGGGAATATTAATGCAAAAATGGAGAGATGTGAAATGTGATAATGACAATTGCAGAGAAGGAAGTCAGATTGTGGTACCAGCCATATATCGTAATGACATCTTACACATGGCTCATGACACGCCATATGCTGGTCATCTAGGAGTGAACAAGACTTACCGTCGAATTCTTCCGTACTTCTATTGGCCTGGACTACATCGTGACGTCACAAAATACTGCAAGTCATGCAATACATGCCAGATAGTTGGTAAACCTAACCAGACTATACCGGTAGCACCTCTAAAGCCAATACCTGCCTTTGCAGAACCATTTAGCCACTTGCTAATAGACTGTGTAGGTCCTTTGCCTAAAACAAAGACAGGACACCAGTACTTATTCACTATAATGTGCACTGCCACGAGATACCCTGAAGCTATTCCGCTACGCACCATTAACGCAGATAAGATATCTGACGCACTGATTGCATTTTGTTCAAGATACGGTCTTCCAAAGACTATACAGTCAGACCAAGGATCTAACTTTACATCAAAGCTGTTTAACCAGGTCTTAAAGAAACTAGGCATCCAACATGCAACTTCAACTGCGTACCATCCGCAAAGCCAAGGTGCCCTAGAAAGATATCATCAGACTCTGAAAACCATGCTCCGCACATACTGTTTTGAGAACACTGAAGACTGGGATCGCGGTATTCCATTCGCTCTTTTCGCGACTAGAGAAACTGTGCAGGAATCTCTTGGATTCAGTCCGTTCGAGTTAGTGTTTGGACATTCAGTTCGAGGACCTCTAAAACTGTTGCAGGAAACCTTGTTAAATTCTGATGAAGAGACTGGACTCGTAGCTTATGTGGAACAATTTAGCAATAGAATCTATCATGCTTTTAATCATGTTAAAGATAATCTTTTGCAGGCTCAGAAAAGAATGAAAGGGTACTATGATGTCAAGGCCAGATCCCGATGTTTCCATCCTGGTGATAAAGTCCTCATGTTGACCCAATTGTCTGGACAACCCCTGAGTGCAAAATATACAGGACCATATCAGGTTTTAGATAAAATCAGTGATGTAACATACCTTGTAAAAACCCCTGATAGAAGGAAAACACAGAGACTGTGCCATATAAACATGCTAAAACCTTATGTTGTTAGGGAAGAACAAACTGACATTAGGCCAGTGAGTGCTATCAAAACTGTTGAAACACCCCCGCCTAAATTTAAAAAGACAATCATAGAAAGTAAACTTCAAAACACTGAAGCACTTAAAAACCTCAATGATAAACTGACACATCTAGACTCAGGTGAACAGACTTCTATCAAGGGTTTAATCTATGATCATGTAAATTTGTTTAGTGATATTCCTAACAAAACAACTTTGGTTACCCATGATGTAGTTTTTAAAGATGATAAGGTTAAACCTGTCAAACAACATCCTTATAGGGTTAATACCATACAACTTAAGAATAACTTACGTATTGGTAAAAGATCACATCGTCGCGGACACCCTATCGCGCATGTAACAAATGTATAAGGAAATAGGTAACTTCATGTATATATTCTGATAATCCTAACTAAGAGAATTGGATCATTTAAAATATAAATGCATGAATATATGAATATGTTGTGATTATTTTATGCAATATCTTATGCCTTATTTTATGCCATGAATATTTCCATTTGCTCAAACAAATATTATTATTGTTGTAAGAAAAAAGAAAAAAACCTAATAAGTTACTTTTAAGTATTATTGATTTATGGACATAATTTTCTTTATTAGTAAGATAATGAATGAACAGAAATGTACATCCTTATTTTGAAACAATCAAACTATAGTTGTGATTATGTAAAAACCAAGATAGAGTAATGTGCATACACTTCACATGCTTACACACTTAAGATTAAATTCTTACTCTTAAGTTTATTTAAATATTAATTTCATTTAAGTTGAATTAATTAATGATTGAATTGTTTAATATGATAACATTAGTTATGTTGATTTTTACCTTATAAATAAGATGATGATGTTTATAAGGAATGATATCTCAGAGAGTATAATTTTAGAATAACGCGAACATGTGTTATGGTCTAAGGATAACTTAAGATCCTATATGATGAGGGTTTAATAGAATAAATTATTTCCCTCACTTGTCTTATTCAACGGACTACCCAGGTGGAGTCAGTTTTTTTTGTATATTGTTTAGAACTAAAGTTAAGTGCAGGCGGTTCTAAAAGAAATTGCACACTTCTATTGTTTAGTATGCAATGTTCTTTTCCTTTTGGTATGGGCGACTGTTACGAAACGTAAATTCCCTACATTGTAATGTTAATAAACCAACTAAACCATTTAAGCGAATTGCGTTTAAACGATACAAAATATTTCTCAGCTCACGGTTTTCCCCGGGTTTTTCCTAACCTAATTAAAGCATTATTGTTTTTTTATTAACCTCGATAAAAACATGAACTGTGCACGCGAATACAGCATGTCAAGGTCGTCCGGTCTCTCCTTATTTTGTTAGAGCATTATTGATTGTTCTTAATAAAAGGTATCTGATCACGCAGTCAACATGCAGGCTTGATTAAAATTCTCGTGTCACTAGGCTGTCTGGTTTTTCCAACGATTAACCCGTAATATATTTCTACGCAATTCGACACTTTTAGTCAGTTCTTGGCTTGCATTCGATCTAGTAACATCAAATATACTCCGCTCTGAGTATCATTTCTATTTGATTTGTATTATGGAAAATTTATTATTCTACTATTAACTACAATGCTATATGTTCATTGAGGATATTCATTACTAATTGGAATATGTGTATTTCTTGATTGTGTATATAATATTATTTGGATTCCTACTGGATTGATGTTGTAAATTAAACCAAATTTATCGTTGCTTTCTACACAACTTGGTTAACGTCAATATTTCAAAGTTATATACATGTGTGTATGTGTAATATTTATACAACTATTTTAATAATCTACACTACCACTCAACATCGAGGTTCTTGCTGTATAATATGAGCCACACCAATAATTATACATGAAGTAAATCAACTGAAAACTCTAAAACTACGCTATGTGAATTGCCAGGGGATACTAAGAACCACGGAATACTCTAGACAACTACAAATAAACTTCAGAATGATATAATAAGATCTTCACTAATACAAGGATACTCACACTAATAATAACAATACTATAACTATTATTTTCATAAATTGAATGGGGGCTCTAGCCGTAATAACATTATAAATCATAATTATACTTGTGTGATATAAATAGAAGGTCTCATCCATAATTTATTATGGTGAATAAATTGCCTTGTAATACTACCCATCAGAGCTGGGTAGACTCAGGGATACCGGTCATTCCCGGGAAAAAAAATCCTAGCCTGCAACAGGATTTGAACCCCAGGATCATCAGTACATCAGTCAAACGAGCTGCCGCTCGGCCAGCGTAACCATATGAATAGTATAGGACTATAGGAGATAAAGAATTAAAGTTTCCCTTTCGCGGAGTAAAATTCTAAAAAAAAACCAGGCTATGAAAAATGTTTGTGAAACTTGGTTTAACAGAAAGAAAACAAAATGTCTTTCTTATGAATGAATTGTGGACATTTGGGAAATATGTGTTGACTAACTGGAGAACCCTTGTCGACCGCATGGCAGTCCGATACGATATCCACTTAGCTAGCGAGGACACATGTGCTTAGACAAAATTGCAAAGGTAAAATTAGAGGCTATAAGGTCACGTGCCCTTAAATAAACAAATTTGATTGGTTAAACACACACACGGGGCTTTTTATATGTAGTCTAGATGAAATTCAGGTCAAGTTTTGACCTATTTGTAGCTGTTACTGTTGAAGTCAACCCATTCTCTCTGTTTCTCTTACTTCCCTCCCCCCTCTCCCCACCCACCGAGCTTCAACAGATTACCCACTGGCACGCTCCTAGGGATCGTCTGCCACCCGTCGCCGCCAGCAGCCACCCTTTTCTCCTATATACCCATCCACCAAACGGGAACTTCCTATTCTATTCTAGTCTCTCTTTTTTTTCTCTCTCTTTTATTTAATTACGCAAGACGCGGCCAACACACACAGGAAGCAGATCTACCCGACGAGATATGGGGAAATGGGGGGAGTGGGGGTAGGCGCATGCGTGCGCGATGGAATGAAAAGTGACGGAATCGAAAATGAGCGA
>OX421497.1:6579190-6604190 GCA_949126835.1 Anisus vortex
ATCTTATGTGGATCACAGTTCCAAAGAGGACAAGATGATACAGACAAATCTCATATTCAGAATGAATCAGAAGCAAGGGTAAGCATTCAAAAATACATTAATGATAATTTATATATATATAATATATTTAATATTTTGACTAAACCTTATATATATATAGCTATATAATGACTATAATATATAAATACTTTTTTTAAATTTCACTTTTACTCATGCCATTTACTTTGTAGGCCTACATATATTACATTACAACCTATCTAACAATACTTTTTAAGGAGTACAAACTGGGATTAAAACATGCAAGTCTGTAGAAGTTCAGACCTGTGAGCCATAGCCGAGGCAAGTCTTCAGTGACCTACACCAATAACTAAGTTCCAGAAAAAGGTGAATATGAAGACGATGAATCTGATATTAGCGAAATGTATCTTATAAGATAGATATTTTAAATTAGTTTACTAATTAGTCTTATTAAATATCTGCAATATTTGTCATATTTAATTAATATTGCTAAACTTTGCTTTAATTTTAATCCTATTTAAGAACAAATATTTCATACACTGGTATTAGAAGTCTTGAAACATTTTGTTCAACATTGATATAATAATTCCTTTAAATAACTTTTTTATCAGTGAAAACTAGGGCTGTGGAGTCGAAGAGTCGGAGGAAATTTAAAGTACCTGGAGTCGGAGTTGGAAGTACAAAAATTTGAAATTTTTCTTGGGGGAGCTACCATCTCCTACCAAGGGCGTCCCCAGGTGGCGAATAAGGAAATGGTCTTTATATATAGAGGTCAGTTGTGAATACTGAATAAGCTGCAGTGGACCAACTGGTTTGCTGCCATGGAGGGTAGGTGGGATATCCTGTGTTGAGAATACTCAAGATCTTTTAAAAGTGCCTAATGCTCATAAATCCAAGGAAATGACTGCAAAAAAGTGAACAGAGGATGATCGACTGTTTTCCAAATGCACTACCTATTAATTATCAATCATGTTATTTTGTTTATACTGTGTTTAAAAATGTATATATAATACATGGGCATATTTGTTTAAATTAGCAACTATATTGAAAGCAATAAAGACATTTCATTCAAATTTAATCCTTTTATTATATAACTGTTCAAAGAAATATAGGCCTACTAATACTTTAGAACTAAGCCTGCACAGCTTATTCTTTATCAATATCGGCCCATTTGAAACCAGTTAGTCTGCCTTCTGGATAGGCCAACATTATTTTGTTTAAAGCACAAGCAGGCAGCGGTGTGTGAATTTCATGACCAAGTATGCCAAAACACCAATAAACTGAGTTCCTGTAACTGTAAGCTGTGTATCACATTGTCCTGAAAAAAAAAAGAATAATTACTGTTTAGGTTTTAGTCAATACTTTTCATAATTCAGCTGTTTTTTTAACATATCACTATTAGATGTATTTTTATATAAATCACATATAGGCCTACAACTATATTATTTAAAACCCTTCTTTGGTATATGAAATATTTTTATAGTATAGAGCAATTGATTCAATTAAACGTTGAAATGCAAAAAGTGTTTTTTTGTTTTGTTTCAAGCTTGAGCTTATATAGCCTAACTATAAATTGGGCTAATTTTCATTATTTTATCTAAAAACTGTTGCCAATGTAATCTTTTAATAATCAAGATCAAATACAATGAATCCTAAGTAGCTTTAAACATTGAACAGATAGGTAATAATCACTGGTGGTAAAGATAAGAGGATTGATCACACCCTAAGAAGAGGACCAGGAAACAGCTAGCCCCTATTATGCCTGTTACTGTTACGGCCGGTATTCCTATGTCAATAGTCTACCTTTACCGATATGTAGCTTTTTTTACAAGTATAATTATTAGTCCGTCACAATTCATAATAACTAGGCTACTTAGTAGCGTATTCATTCTAAACTAAATCGCACAAGTAAGCCTCCTATAGTCTATAGCCTATAGTATACCGGGTAGTCATACAGTCACAGTAATTAGGCCCTAATATAGTAGGCAATAGCTAGCATATACTATTCATATAGCTTAAAAGTTCCGGTAGTAAAAGTGAATTTAAAAGTCGTTTTATGTAGACTAGTGTGAAGATTACCTACATAGGCCTATCTTTAACGTAAGTCAGAAACTAAAAAATTGATAAAGTCAAACCCTAAGGCTATGATGCTAAGGCTAAGCCTACTAAAGTGTCGAGAAACTGCATAGTTCATAGTCATAGTCTATGGCATAGACTATAGACCTAACCTAGTAGGACTGTAGGAGGCTAATCAAGTAGGCCAACTTACCATTTGATATTTCCGATGCGTGATCCATTTTTCTCGATTGATTGATATATGCTGAATTCAGCGTTAAAATTCCTTTCGTCCTCGTTGTCTGATAGATTTTTTTTTATTGTTCAAACATGTAATACGTGTATGGTTCTACGTCGCGTGAAGCCATGTCGATTATAGCATAGTCGATTGATTGTAAACAAAAATCTTGGAAACTTGTGACGTCACTACCTGTTCGTGAGTTTCCGGCCCGTGGTCGACAGTTTCCGTAATTGGCAATGTAATTTAATTAAATTAACACATTTATCGTCCACTCTCAAAAGAAAGACTTGTATATTTGAAAATGATATTTCAAAGGCTTTAATATGAAATTAAGTTACTATTAAGGCAGGACTTACCCTTTAATCTATCAATTTAACTATCTACATATTTATCTATCTCTCTTTCTGTCATCTATAATCAATCTTCTTCATACTACTGTGGAGACCCGAGGAAAAAGTCCACAATTAAACTACATATTATAAAATTGTATAACATACAAACAAGAATTACAAACAGATGACGGGAGTTTCATTTGATGTATTTATTCCAACCCTTCAGTCAAGATTTCAAAGCCGGTACAGAGTGGGGGCAGTAATGGAAGCTTGGTCCAGTGTGCTCCATAGTCTAATAACATGTTCTCTATCATCTATATATCTATTTCTGCACGTTTCAAATTTTAAAAAAATAAAAAATTCTTGAGTCATTTAATTCAATATGGCGCAGAGAGAAGTAGCTGGATGAGCAACTTACACGAAATTAACCAAATTCCAGAAAGTCCACAAGTTAATCCATTTTACCAGATTTTAGAGATATCTTCACCTGGACCCTACACATTCATACTTATGTCTGACTACTGCTCTGTGCAATGCTTGCTGTTTGATTGGTTAATTATTGTTACAAAATGTATAATGCTTGATTTGATTGGTTAAGTAGTGTACACACTGTGTAATGCTTGATTTGATTTGTTAATTAGTGTAACACGATATGTAATGCTTGATTTGATTGGTGAATTAGTGTAACACGATGTGTAATGCTTGATTTGATTTGTTAATTAGTGTAACACGATGCGTAATGCTTGATTTGATTGGTGAATTAGTGTAACATGATGTGTAATGCTTGATTTGATTTGTTAATTAGTGTAACACGATGTGTAATGCTTGATTTGATTGGTGAATTAGTGTAACACGATGTGTAATGCTTGATTTGATTGGTGAATTAGTGTAACACGATGTGTAATGCTTGATTTGATTGGTGAATTAGTGTAACACGATGTGTAATGCTTGATTTGATTGGTGAATTAGTGTAACACGATGTGTAATGCTTGATTTGATTGGTGAATTAGTGTAACACGATGTGTAATGCTTGATTTGATTGGTGAATTAGTGTAACACGATGTGTAATCAGTGAACAAATTAGTCTAGTCGTAAAAAAAATTCATTATGAAACATTGTGATGTTCACTCAATCCTCTTGCAGTTTTTAGCCAATAAACACCCTCTATAGATCTCTCAATGTTCAGCCGCTTCTACTTTCCCCGAAGTGATATTGGGCAAATATGTCTTGTCTAAAGGTAGCCCACATGCCCCTAGAGGAAAAAAAAAATAACTAAATTCCGCTTTTACTGGATGTGAACCCATAAGCAAACTAACGCGCTGCCACAGGACCACGGGGTGTCCCAGTCTCGTCGCCAAATGAAACAATATGACAAATGATAATCTTTTGAAATTTTAGTTAACAGTCCGGAAAGACTTCATTCATCTTACGCGGACACTCAAACTAATGCTGACTAATGACAGTTGTCAAGGTTGTCTTCAAAACATTGGGGTCCCCCCCGCCCCCCCCCCCCAAATGCTCACAGCATTGCCCCCCCCCCCCCCCAATCTATGCTGGATCAACCAGCCTGGAAAAAGTACAAGCATTCAACAAGGTCGCTGACCCAAAAAACAAAATATTTGTTGTTGTTGTTTTTTTTTATAGTCACGTGACAAAAAAACACAATTGACGTCAACAATGTAGGCCGAAAATTAAACCCCAGCCCTTCTTCTTTTTGACTCCAGAAAGGGAAAAAAAACGAGACGATCATAACGTTTTTTTGTTGTAGATAAAACGCTTTGAAATTGGTTGTTGGTTTTAACTGCTGTTCATAACCCCTAACAATCAGATTTTCCTTGAATCTGTATTCGCCTTGACCAAATATACAAGGTCATAAATTGACGGAGTTTTCTCTTTTTTGTTTTTGTTTTTTGTTTGGGAGGTCTCAATTCATCAATTCAGCCCCTCGCCTTCCCCCTCATCCCTTGTCCACCCTTGGCGTCTAGTTCTTTTCTTGTTTCGTTTTTCTGGATGTGTGAAGCTTTTGAATAGAAAAAGACAGGTGAGGTGTTAGACGTTATGCGGGGAGGGAGGGGGGTGGGGCAGTGGAAAGATAAAAGAGGTCGGGTGAAGATGGGCTGTTGTGGGGGGGGGGGGGTGGAGAAAACAAAAGGTCGAGAAGAAGGGACGGACGGGATGGGTGGGTGGGGGATGGAGGAACGGGTCAAGAATAGATGGACATTTGTTGTCCCGCAAAAAGGCAGGTTTTTTTTTAGTTTCATTTTTTTTCTACATGGTGATAGAGATACTGTTGGTGGACTTTTGAAAAATGAAAAAGATTCCGGTACAATGCCCGGGACGTGTGTAGTGAAAGTAGGTCAACAGCAATAAACAGTTTCCATGTGCGGAGTGTGAAAAAAAAATTATGTGTGTGAGTATGTGTGTATTTGTGTGTGGTGGGGTGGATTTTAAATGGCAAACAAGTGTGTGTGTGTGTTTGGGGGGGGGGGTTAGTAAAAAATAAAGCAGAAAATTTTTATATGTACAAAATCCCTTGTGAAACAAATAAAAAAAGAAATCGTCAATTTGAACTTTAACAAGTAAAGTACTATTCAGATCCAAATGGGCCGTATTGCTGCTGAGAGTTAACACCCTTGCCCCTTATACAAGTCAATCTTATATACCGTAATTGTAAATATTGCTGCTGAGAGTTAACACCCTTGCCCCTTATACAAGTCAATCTTATATACCGTAATTGTAAAGATTGCTGCTGAAAGTTAACACCCTTGCCCCTTATACAAGTCAATCTTATATACCGTAATTGTAAAATGGGCGAGGGTGTTAACTCGCAGCAGCAATACGGCCCATTGATCATAGGTGCTGGTGAACCAGCGTTCACTAGTTTCTGTGGCCACGGCATACAAGGGGATGTGATGTGGACGCCACAATGCCCCCAGCCGCCTTTACTTTACCCCAACTAATGTCAGGTACCCATCAGAGCTGTGTAGACTCAGAGACAACCCTTAAGTCCCGTAAAAAATATCATAGCCTCCACCAGGATTCGAGCCCAGAACCTTTAGAAATAGTTTTTTTTTGTTTCTAATAGATAAATTAAGCCGTAGGGATCGGCAACCTAAAACACACGTGCCGAATTTGGCACGCAGAGCGATTTTCGACGGCACAAGAGAGACCGCCAATAGGTGTTTTTTATTGATGAAAATAAAACAACATTTTCAGGTTCTGAATGAGGAAAACTGACAGTTGAAGCCGATGTTTCTGAATGACATAGCGACACATTTGACTGAGTTGAACGCATTTACAAGGACTGGATCAAACAGCACTTGAACTGTTTAACCACACTGAAATGGATTTCCATATATCTTGAGTGAAATCAATTTCAAAACATTTACTATATGTACTTTCCTTTATACAGGCATATATTAAGATATATAGTTGGGCTTTTTCAGAAGTACATCAAAGGACACAAAGCGGAGTTTTCTAAACAAAGGCAAAACTTTCAAATGCATGTACTCATTTTTTTCATACCTCATCAAACCTAACTGGCTTGATCTTACATCAACCTATTAGTTATATATTTTTTTTTAATGGAGGGATAATGACGATTTTTAAACGCAACCAGTGATTTTTAAACATTAAAAATATGGGTAGCAAATAATGAGCCAATTTGCGGGAAAATCTGGAAGGAAGTTGTTTAGGAAAGTCATCTGCCAGGCCATTGCTATACTTTCAACTTTTATTGCACATGAAAGCTCTGTTAAGCATTCAAAAAGGTCTCTTACACTTCACTACCCAGAAATTACTAAGTATGTATCAGCCATTATAAATTGCGAAGAGCATTCAAGACAAGGCGCTGATTAATTGATACAGACGAATCACGGTACATTTAAAAGAGTTTTAATGCTCATCTTCTTTAATTAGATATAAATATATCATATCGTTTCTCTTATAAGTAAAAATAAAAAAATTTATACATCTAATAATTTAATTTTGCAATGAATAGGCCTACAATTGGATAATTTTGGATTTATACAAAGAAATAATAATTAGTCAGAAATATTTGTTATAATACAAAACATAACTTGGTTGGCATCACATTTGAATTAAATTTAAAAAAACTTTATTTTAATTAAAGGGAGATAATTAGCCTGTTTTATTTGTGCTAATATTTTTAATATTATTTCTTATTTTTCTTTTATAAAAGACTAAATTTATAACTTTATAATGACTATCTGTAAAATGTAGTTGAAAATTATCTAAATATTAAATTACTAAAATTATATGCACATTTTTTAAACAGTACATTAACTACCCAGCTTGTATAATTAGTCTGTATCAATGCATATTATCGATAGTTGTATTTTAATTAAATAAAGTGAAAATAAAAAAGAAGAAAGTGTCTTCCTACCCCATAAATTTGGGCTAGATACCCCAAAAGTTTTTTTAGCCTACTGCGCATGACATCACGCTTCTCGGACCAGAATTTTTAGCCATTATCGGTTAGTTTCTAAGCTTTCTAAGTATTTGTTAATCATTAGTATCGGTTAGTTTCTAAGCTTTCTAAGTATTTGTTAATCATTACTATCGGTTAGGTTACAGCATAGGCATAGCTATACATAGCCAACCTGGCCATATATTGAAACAGGAAGTAGTATTCTAGAAAAGCACATGGCACGCATGCTCAATAGACGAGGTGGTCTCAACAAGTAGGAAGAGAGAACAATAGGATTTTGTGTCTTTTTTGTGTTATTTCATATGAAATACGGTAAGAATAATTTTTTTTTTTTATTCATTTCGTGCTATTTGGACCCTTTTCGGTATCGGGTCTAAGAAATTCCCACTGAAAATTTTTGGGGTATCTATGCTCTTCCAAAAAGGAAAGAAAATCTCGGTTAAATTGAGAACATAATATAATCAATATTAACAAGAAGGCAGCGAGTTCGGCTGGCGTACCGAAGGTCCTTGGTTCGAATCCTGGTGAAGGCTAGGATTTGGTCCAGGGTCTGGAGTGGTGTCCCTAATTCTACCCAGCACTGATGGGTAACTGACTTTGGTTGCTGGTAGAGTTAACGGCGGCTGGGCATTGTGCTGGCCACACAATCCCTCTAGTATGATGCCGTGCCCACAGAAACTGGGGAACGCTGCTTATTGGATCAATTTGGTCGACGGGATACTTAAACTTTTATGTTTAGAGAAATTAGCCGAAATTTTACTCAACTCAGTGAAATCTAATCTAGATTACAAATTTGTTTTTTGATTCCTCATATGTCGTTTTTTTTTCGTTTTTTGGTTTTGGCTAACTTGTGTTTCTAAGCATTCGGCTTTTCTAACCATCTCTATCAAAACATCGCCAAGTTTGCTTTGTATTATTTCTAATGCGCCACCTACCGGGTGGAGCTGCACACTGCACGCACTCTAACAAGATGGCTCATTGAACGGACGTGAATATCTTGTTTACCTGTCCTACATGTTACAGACGCTTATTCTATTTGTGGAAGAAGAATGCGACCTGCACTCATCCGTGGACTGAGTTCTTGCATTTTGATTCTTATCAAACAATTCTTATATTACCTTCCGTTGAAAAAAAAAATTTTAATCAGAAAGTAAGTAGAGCCAAAGACAAACCTCGCTTTTCGTCCTTGAATCGTCGGAACAAAAATGGACGAAATGTGAAAATCTACGAAATCTGCCAAGCGGCAGCGAGTTCGGCTGGCGTACCGAAGGTCCTGGGTTCGAATCATGATGAAGGCTACGATTTCATCCGGGGTCTAGAGGGTGTCCCTAATTCTACCCAGCTCTGATAGGTACCTGACTGGGTTGGGGTAAAGTAAAGGCGGCTGGGGATTGTGTGGTCTTGGGCATTGTGCTGACCACACAATCCCCAAGTACGCCATGGTCACAGAAACTGGTGAACGCTGCTTCACCGGCCCCACGGATCAATCTGGTACGCCGGGTAATTTACTTTTACATCACATTGTGATATATTATTTTATTGTTACTTTTAAGCATTTTAATAAAAATCCCATCCATGATAGTTAAATCGTATTTTACCCAGAATGCTCTATTCCACTTAGGTTCTACCTCCGTTTTTTGTTATTGGAACGTCCAATGCTATAAATAGTTCTAAATAGAGATTTGTATTCTTATAAACCTTTATTTCGAGCGTGGGTTTGTGTTTACTAACAATGTTAAAATAATAATTCATATTTTCACAACAATAAAAAAAAATAAAAAAAAAATAAATCAAATTGCTAACGGTAATTTTTTTTTTCACATGCTACAAGTTCAAGGACTTTTGAAAAATCCAGGTTTCGCGCTCTGAGATGTGTGTGTGTATGTGTGTGGTTGTGAGATTTAACGAGTTTGTTTTCTATAATTAATCCTCAAAAATTTTTTTTTTACAACTTTCAAAAGGTAGCTGGGGGCCGGAGAGGTCAAACCACGATAGCCAATCCCCGGCCTATTCAGACAGAAAGGTCAAGCCTCGTTTTAATCATTAACTTTTGTTCATTCACTCCATCACAACACCCCTTCCCCTTTTTTCTCTTTTTTTTTAACACTCGGCGTAAATAACAATGTCTTTTTGAAGGAAATTTCAAAAAGTAGGTATAGTTGTGGAGCCCACACAATGGACCCCGGGGCGTGACAGTGAGGGCCACTAATGGGACTAATATTTTCAATCTTTCGCCCCCAGGGAAGGGCGCTCATCGCCTTCCCTATTGTTCCAGCGCGTGAGCAGGACACGCGAGCGGTTTTTTTTTTTGACAGTGTTATGGCGCGTGAAATAGAGGAGCCTCGTGTCGGAAGAAAGGTGGGGGGGGGGTGCTCCCATGAATGACCAACACCCTGTTGTTGTTATATCTTTTTTTCTTTATCCATATCCATATCCACTCCTCTCGCTCCCCCTTAACCCCATATCCCTTTTGTGTTATTTACAAAGAACACTGACCAGTCAGGAATCATATATCTAGGGGGAAAAATTTGTATTTGTAATTCACGGCAAAAATCAAAATCAAAGAGTTTGTATTGGAGAGGTTGGGGAGAGGAAACAGGTCATTGATAAAACAATAGAATTAATAAGCTACAGGTGATATGTAAATTAAGAGTGATGTCCATTGAAGAGAGGGGAGGGGGGTTGGGGGAGCTGACAGGTCTGTACAGATAGCACTAGTGGCGTTTGGTGGGTTTTGGGGGATGAATGAGGCGCGCTGTCCAGTTGACACAACAAGTGTTGGTTTTTTACATATTCATTCTTAGTTGAGGGCCGAGGACGGTGAAAGGGGGGGGGGGGGGGAGTGGGCGGTGTAAGGTTTTGAGAGTCACTTCCCGTCTTTAAAGGAAGCGGCAGTAGACTGATACTTAGATAGATAGATAGATAGGTAGATAGATAGATAGGTAGATAGATAGATAAATAGATAGATAAATAGATAGATAGATAAATAGATAGATAAATAGATAGATAGATAGATAAATAGATAGATAAATAGATAGAGAGATAAATAGATAGATAAATAGATAGAGAGATAAATAGATAGATAAATAGATAGATAGATAGATAGATAAATAGATAGATAAATAGATAGATAGATAGATAAATAGATAGATAAATAGATAGATAGATAGATAGATAAATAGATAGATAAATAGATAGATAGATAGATAGATAGATAGATAGATAGATAAATAGATAGATAAATAGATAGATAGATAGATAAATAGATAGATAAATAGATAGATAGATAGATAGATAAATAGATAGATAAATAGATAGATAAATAGATAGATAGATAAATAGATAGATAGATAAATAGATAGATAAATAGATAGATAAATAGATAGATAAATAGATAGATAGATAGATAGATAGATAGATAGATAGATAGATAAATAGATAGATAGATAGATAGATAGATAGATAAATAGATAGATAAATAGATAGATAGATAGATAGATAGATAGATAGATAGATAAATAGATAGATAAATAGATAGATAAATAGATAGATAGATAGATAGATAGATAGATAGATAGATAGATAGATAAATAGATAGATAAATAGATAGATAGATAGATAGATAAATAGATAGATAAATAGATAGATAGATAGATAAATAGATAGATAAATAGATAGATAGATAGATAGATAAATAGATAGATAAATAGATAGATAAATAGATAGATAGATAAATAGATAGATAGATAAATAGATAGATAAATAGATAGATAAATAGATAGATAAATAGATAGATAGATAGATAGATAGATAGATAGATAGATAGATAAATAGATAGATAGATAGATAGATAGATAAATAGATAGATAGATATATAGAGAGAAATGTAGATAGGTAGATACTTTGGAGAGAGACTCGATGTATAGAGATTTTTTTATCTTTTGTATTATTTGCTCAATTAAGTTTTTCGTGTCATTTAAACATTTTTGTAGAAAACATTACATATTATCTTATATATTACAGACGCTCCTTCTATACAGAAAATTATTGCGTCGTACGCTCATCCTTAGTCCGAGTCTAGTCTTGCATTTTTATTCTTGTTCTCAATGATGTTAAATTACTGATTTCCCTGGCTTGTTCAGGCAACCCATTCCATGCCCGGATGCCAATCGGGAAGAGAGAGTAGTTATATGCATTTTGTTCTCGCATAAGAGATATGGAAAGTGTTTTTGTCCTTATGTTTAACCAGGGAAACACCATGATTCGAAACCAGGACCAGTCGAACGCGCTGCCCCTCGACCACCATGCCCATTATCACAATGTGGTGTGTTATGGTATAAAATAAAGTATAAAATAGAAGAAAATGTACAGAAAAGCCAGTAGATAGATTGATAAGTAGATAGATAGTTAGATACATCATAGATTGATAGTAGAGGTAGAGAGAGAGAGAGAGAGAGAGATGGATAGATAGGTAGAGGAAGACATTATATAGATAGTAGATTATATCTAGATAAATAGGTAGAAAGATAGATTGATAGATTGATAGATTGAAAGATTGATAGATTGATAGATTGATAGATTGATAGATTGATAGATTGATAGATTGACAGATTGATAGATTGATAGATTGATAGATTGATAGATTGACAGATTGATACATTAATAGATTCGTAGATTGATAGATCGATAGATTGATAGATTGATAGATCGATAGATTGATAGATTGATAGATTGATAGATTGATAGATTGATAGATTGATAGATTGATAGATTGATAGATTGATAGATTGATAGATTGATAGATTGATAGATTGATAGATTGATAGATTGATAGATTGATAGATTGATAGATTGATAGATTGATAGATTGATAGATTGATTAATTGATAGATTGATTAATTGATAGATTGTTAGATTGATAGATTGATAGATTTAGATTGATAGATTGATAGATTGATAAATTGATAGATTGATAGATTGATATATGATAGATAAATTGATGATAAATATATATATAATGATACATAGATAGTATAACTTGACCTTTCTAGGTCAATCGGTGCTAAGCAATTAAGAGTGTGATGTAACTTCATAATGACCACGAGTGACGGACAGGTCATCTTACTTAGACTCACACAAGTCTTAACCCGGTTTCTGGAGGACATATCAACAGTCGCCCATCAGGCCACGTGCGATGATAAGTTACCGTGTGTCCAGCCATCTTCTGACGCAATTCCTTACAGTGTCACGGAAGTTCGTTTACATTTTTATAGTCCGCTGGTCTGCCAACGTCCTTAAAACACGCAACCATCTTCACAAATCCGAAAATAGAAGCACCCACATACATCCTAACAACTGCTATCAGTCCGATCGCGAAATAGAAGCACACATACACACATCACACTCGGGCAAATACTTGCCAACTAATAATCCACGTTTAATTTAGTCGTTTTGTTTTCTTTCTACACAACAGTTAAAGTTACGGTAAAGAAAAAATTGCTTAGTTTGACAACCTATAGTTGTTAAATCACTTTTTTTTTTTACTTTTTTTTCCACTAATTTATTTTGTAGTGGTTTAATGGCGGACAGTGACCTAAGCGTCAGTGACTTTTCATCGTTTACATGGCTTTGTTTAGGCCTCGTAATAATATAGCAACATTAATAAGGGCAACTATATAAAAAAAAAAAAGACACTTGAACGAAACTACCCAGTAGTTAAGTAATCAAAAGTGTCATCCTACAATCACTTTCAAAATAATCTTAAAAAATATATTGAAGATAAGTCATCTTCACCGTTGACAATCCACCGTGCAATTTAAATTTTTAACCTTTTGCCATTTTATAGAATCCATTTTTACCCTTGCCAATCTAACGTGCAATTCACATTTTTAACCTTTGCTATTTTACCGTATCCATTTTTACCGTTGTCATTTTTACTTTTGCCGTTTTGCCAATGCTCTTTTTACCGTTGCCATTGCCACCGATTGTTTACATTTTAAATGCGACGTTGTTTAAATTTTCAAATTAGTTTCTTTATTTAGTTTTCAGTCCAGCAGCCGCAATGCTGAAGGGGTTATCCAAAAAAGATCTACTCTGAATGTGGACGAGTCCTTTCGCTCAGAATAAATGCAGTTTTGGAATCTTCTTGTCAATAGGGATCTTCCACTCAATACTCTTTCCTGCATAGGCTGACGGTCCACTCCACAGTGACCGCTTCGAGAGAAAGACTGATCTGTAAAGATCTTCACTTGAGTCCAGCAAATCGCCAGGGAGTGCCCACAGATCAACCTGGAACTATTGCTCTAGGTATCTGATGTAAGAAATGTCCCCCCTCCCCCGGATCTTCGTCACTCGATCTTTGGGGAAAATTTAATGCAATTCATTTTTGTTTTGTTTATGACTTCTGTATATAAAAGTCTATGGATAAAGAGACAGGCGGTATTATTGGCAAAAACTTTGTGGTAGAAATATCTTTCTAATCTAGATAATATATCAAATATATCGAAGCCAACGAGTATTTAAAATCTATCCAATATATCATCAAACCTGTCACTAATCTATCAGCTAAAACTAGTATATAATCTATCATATAATTTATCTTGTATAATATAATGTAATCTAGTATATATATAGTCCGTCTAATATGTCTAATATGTCTTAAGCAAACCATTTGGCCACAGTAAATAATTGGGCAACACTCGGCCACAGTACAGTAAACCGTTGGGCCACAGTACAGAAAACCGTTGGGCCACAGTACAGTAAACCGTTGGGCCACAGTACAGTAAACCGTTGGGCCACAGTACAGTAAACCGTTGGGCCACAGTACAGTAAACCGTTGGGCCACAGTACAGTAAACCGTTGGGCCACAGTACAGTAAACCGTTGGGCCACAGTACAGTAAACCGTTGGGCCACAGTACAGAAAACCGTTGGGCCACAGTACAGTAAACCGTTGGGCCACAGTACAGTAAACCGTTGGGCTACAGTACAGTAAACCGTTGGGCCACAGTACAGTAAACCGTTGGGCTACAGTATAGAAAACCGTTGGGCCACAGTACAGTAAACCGTTGGGCTACAGTACAGTAAACCGTTGGGCTACAGTACAGTAAACCGTTGGGCCACAGTACAGTAAACCGTTGTGCTACAGTATAGAAAACCGTTGGGCCACAGTACAGTAAACCGTTGGGCCACAGTACAGTAAACCGTTGGGCCACAGTACAGTAAATCGTTGGGCCACAGTACAGTAAACCGTTGGGCTACAGTACAGTAAACCGTTGGGCCACAGTACAGTAAACCTTTGGGCTACAGTATAGAAAACCGTTGGGCCACAGTACAGTAAACCGTTGGGCTACAGTACAGAAAACCGTTGGGCTACAGTACAGTAAACCGTTGGGCTACAGTATAGAAAACCGTTGGGCCACAGTACAGTAAACCGTTGGGCTACAGTATAGAAAACCGTTGGGCCACAGTACAGTAAACCGTTGGGCCACAGTACAGTAAACCGTTGGGCTACAGTATAGAAAACCGTTGGGCCACAGTACAGTAAACCGATGGGCAACAAAAGACGTTTGGACTACAGTAAACCAATGTGACAGAATAAACCATTTGGCCACAGTAAACCAATGTGACAGAATAAACCATTGGGCCACTCAAAACCATTGGTCCAACGTAAGAATTCTGTCCACGTTTCCTGTGTAAATCTAATTCCCCCCAAAAAAATAAAAACATGTAGAATATAATCGATAACTCTGTCTGTCCGGACCGCTGGCTTTTTGATTTTTTGGTTTCTCCCAGAGTTAAGGTCAAGGTGACATTGTGATTCACGGTAAGATTTATTTATGCAGATGTTCAGAAGCAGACCGTTGAGCCAGTATTGGGCTCTATATATTTTTTGTCTCGCTCACGCGCAGAATACCAATAGGTAAAGTAAAAAAAAATAATGAAGTATCTTAACGTTAGATCGATTGAATAGTAGGGCTTGTTTAGGCAGCGTTCACATGTAACCGTGGCCACGGGCATACTAAAGTATTGTGTAGCCATCACATTGCCTAGTCGCCTTTACTCCCCCCCCCCACTACTGTCAGGCCGGCTGGTCCTTCTGTTAGTTCACCGGACTGTCAACTGACACGTCGCGGGTTCTATCCCTGCCGCTGACCAATTCCCTGCCGCCCTGCAGGAGTTTTTGGCCTAGTGGACGTAATAATCTTCTATCGAGAAGGAATGTCTGTAAGACAATATAAGCCAATTCTGACACTTAGGTACGCCATCAGATGTAGGTAGGCTCATGAACAACCTCCAACAAATCCTAGACTTCTGCCCGCTAGGACACCGTGATCTGCACAATATTAGTTTAAGGGACACACACACACACACAACATATACTTCCCGGCATCTTGAAAATCTTGCCCACCACACAATCCCTTGGTAAAATGGTGACTAATAGAGTCTGTCCATAGACTATCCATGATGACAGCAGCTTTGCACGACGTGCTATTATAAAGAGCCTATAGGATTTTTCTTCTAGATGTTACGTTCCTTTACTTATGTAAGGTTTTGATGGGTCCATCGGCAGAGCATTGCGTGACAATCCCAATGGCTCCATGCTCAAATCTATCAAAGAAATTTTTTTTAAAGACATGACGACATTAATGAATCGAGATTTTATTTTTGGAGTGGGGACAATAGTGTATTGGCCACACAATCCCAAATAAGCAATTGTCAGTCAGTGAAACAGAGTGGTGTACGTGTTCACTTTATATATATATATATATATATATATATATATATATATATATATTATCGATTAGCTTTCTAACTATCAATTTTATTTCATTTATCTCTTAATTTTTTATTCTAGATTTTATTTTTTCGATCTAATTTTTGTTACTCGATCAACAAATTTAATTTTTTCTCCACTCTCATGAGAAAACCTTCACCCCCCCCCCTCCATCCCATCACCCTCCACCACACACACACAATCATTATCCCCGTAAAAGACGTGAACTGCGTCAAGGCATCTGCATTCCGTCGCCTTCCTTACAGTAGCGGCCTCAAGTCTCTTACTCACTCGCGCTCTCTCCCTCTCTCTCGCTCCCATCTCTCTCTCTCTCTCTCCCCAACTTCTTTTCGCCTGTCACTCTCTATCCGTCTCTGTCTCTTTCGTACTCCGCTAATATCTGCTTCCTCCTCCGTCTTCTCTCTCTCTCCCTCACGACTATCTCTCTGTCTCTCTTTTTCCCCGCGATCTTATTCTCGTCTCTATCTCACTGTCTCTGTCGCTCCATCTTTAGCCTACACGTGCACTCGCGAATGCTCGGTTTGCATATACCGTCCATTTTCTGCACCCTAATTTCAGCCCCCCCCCCCCCACCCCAAATCAATCTCTAGTGCAGACTTTTATTGTATAATTCAGGAAAAATTGTAAAAATTGTAAAAATAATTGTAAAAAAACAAAAAAAAAAAAATGGAGAGCGGGGGATGGGCTGAGGGGGCATATGCTCTGGGGCGCTACATAACCCTATATGGGCTCTGGGTGGGGGCGATACAACAAAAGGTAGGGGCGTCAGTTAGGATTGTCCATCTTCCCGAAAAAAAAGCTTTATTCTATTTTTTTTTTGAGTATGTGTTTTCCTCTCTCTATCTTTTTCTTAAAAAAAAAATTACTATCTCTCTCTCTCTCTCTCTCTCTCTCTCTCTCTCTCTCCCTCCCTCCCTTATCTTTAAGGCCCCTCCGACCTCTTCCCCCTTCTGTATGGACACCCGTAAGGACAATGAAAAAAAAAATTGGAATAAAATAATAAAATACATTTTCGACCTTGACCTTCATCGGGCACGTGCTCGGTGCCATTCACACATCAACAGATCCGTGGATTTTATAAAAACCCTTTTTTTTTATTCCTTCCAGATTCTGTTCGTGCTCTCGCTTTTTTTTTCTTTCTTTCTTTCTTTCTCTCTCTCTCTCTCTCTCTCTCTCTTTCCATAGGCCAGAGACTCTAGCGGCCCACTGCACTGGAATGACGTCACGAGCACCCAATGAAATACAGACGGGGAAAAAAAGGGGTGGCGTCTAGGGGAGATAATTCTTTCCTGCGTTCGTAAAACGGAAGTTACGTCACGGCTGTTATTTAGAAGTAAAGATCGTCTGCTATTGTGTGTGTGCGCGCTTTATCTTGTTCGTTTATTTGTTTGTATAGTTTAAATCTGATACTGTAAACTCCATGAGTTTTTTTTATATGATTTTAATTCATTTTAGTTCAGAGCCTATATAATATATAGCTATTATTACAAGATTCCTTTATTGATCCAAATCAATGGAAATAATTTGACTTGATTGCAGATTTTCTATCTTTCAGCATCAATATTTTAAACAATATAAACGAACTATTAGTACTCAAGCAAAGAAATATAATAATATAATAATTATAATGGTTATTTATGTAGCGCTTCTATCCATACTATTTTAGCATGCTCAGTGCACTCTAGAAGATTATTACGTCGTCTAGTCCTAAAACTCATGCAGAGCGGCAGGGATCGGTCGGTGGCAGGGATAGAACCCGCGACGTGTCAGTTGGTTTTTGGTTGACAGTCCGGTGAACTAACCACAGGACCAGCCGGCTTATAAACATAGACACGCAAGCAGGTTATCATACCATTTATCATGACAGAAAAAAAAGTATCATTTAGAGTCATCTATAGCTGACAAGCGATTCTGTTCAAATATTCTTACTGATAGTGGAGCAAAAGAACTCTTAAATCTCTCTGTTCTTGCCAATATTGAAAGACTAGATCTGATGGACATTTTGACCATTGTCCGAAATCGGAATATTGAGTAATGTCACAGTTAAAAGTGAATAGAGATCAGATTCAATTTGGTGTGAGTGTCTTTTAGTGAAGAAGAGCTTACAATTTTCATTGACCATCACCGTGCTGGGTGATTGTGTGGCCGTCACAATGCACACACACAAAAAAAGAAGATAGACAAATTCGGATCCAAATCGTAGAATCAGTGAGAACCAGCCATGGACCATGGATGTTGTGCTGGCCACGCAATCCGCTAGTATGCCGTGGCCCACAGAAACTGATATTAGAGGGCTAGTCTGATCAATCCCTATAGTTACATCTGCTGACCGAGTGTTGAGAGCTAAAGTCCTTTTTGGGGGGTTTACTTATGTGTGCGTTCGTGTGTGTATGCGTGGGTATGTGTCTCTAAATAACATCTCATATAAATTCAAATAATAAAATAAATCTTCTCTTTGAAAAAAACATCAACACAATACATAGAAGTACAAAAAAAAAAAAAAAAATCAATTTGCATACTCAATCAACTTCAAACAAAATTGTCACGGACGGCGTGGGATTTCACTTCTAGAAAGAAAAAAAAAAGCTCACATGAATTTAAGCAGATCAATAAACTTAACAGGAACAGAATAAAGTTATAGAACAACAGCAACGATCTGCCAACATGCAGGCGATGATTTCATTTCAACCCCAAAAAGCAGGGATTTAAAAACACATACACACACACATGGACAACAAAGGGCTTTTTCGTCTCCGGAGAAATATTTGAAATATGGAAGAAATCCCTCCTTGACTTGTTAAAACTTGGGGAGAAAGCGTCAACATTTTTTAAGCTCTTACTCTCTCCCACATTCTCACTCTCTCTGTCTCTATTTCTCTCTCCCAACAAAATAAAATGTAGGTCTAAATCTTCTTGAAGTCGGATTTCTTCCCTAAAACCAAAAATCATATTTAACTAAGATTTTTATCGCTTTACATTTTTATTTTTTATTTATTTTATGCTGATTGCCAAACACCGCGACATTGTTACTTTGTCTGGGAAGAATGAAAGAAATAGAAAGGGGAGAAAACTGTGATCGCGATAGGATGAGAGGCAATGTTGACCAAACTAAACTTTTTGACTGCCCCTTTAGTCTGTGTTGACCGCAGCCCCTCCCCCCTCCCCACCAGCCCCTCCCCCTCTCCCCCGCGCTACAGACACCAACAAGCCGCGTCGCTTTTTGGAGGGGGGAAGGTGTGGTTAACAAAGAAAAGGGGGATAACACGTTGTTGAAACATCGTTGGTAAGAGTTGATCCTTCCTACTATTTTTTTTTTTTGGGGGGGGGGGGGGGGGGGGATTGGTTATAATCTCCCTTGGTTTAGATGGAATTAAAAGCTGCAGTCCACGACCGAGAGGAAGACACAGAAGCCATTGTTTTCTAATGCATGACATGGACTGTGCTTCCCAGTCTTGGATTTTGAGTGAAAAGTACAGAAACTTGTTTTGGCCATATTTTATTTGTTTTAAACTAGCTAAATTACCTGGCGTTGGCCAGAATAACAATTACACAGAAGCGCAAACAGCACATACATTCATCTTTGTATGTATATATCTAGATCACATAAAAAAAAAACGTTGGTATCCTCAATTTAAAGCTTTCTAAAAAAAAGTTTAATAACATTATAATTGTTTTAAGTATGTATTCTATTGTGTCTAAAACTAATCAATTCATCGGATGTACATTAATTATTATAAAAAATATCGATTTTAGTCGAATTTCAAATTTCGTCAATTTTTCGGTCCGACAGATCAAAAACGAAAACCGATATTTGTCTGTAGGCCCTACTTACTTTCTAATTTAAATATTATTTTTTGTACGGAAGGTAATATAAGAGTAAGATAAGAATCAAAATGCAAGAACTCAGAACACGGATGAGCGCAGTACGCATTCATCTTCCGCAAAAAGAATAGAATATCTGTAACATGTAAGACAGGTAAACAAGATATTCACGTCTGTTCAATGAGCCGTCTTGTTAGAGTGCGTGCAGCTCCCCCCCCCCCCGGTAGGTGGCGCATTGGTGGATTACAAAGCAAACATGGCGATGTTATGATAGAGATGGTTAGAAAAGCCGATTGCTTAGAAAGACAACAAGTTAGCCCAAAAAAAAAAAAAAAACGAAAAAAAAAACGATATTTGAGGAATTAAAAAATAATTCGAGATCGATTTTTATATCTTTACAAACAAATCTGGATTGGTGTCTATATTAAATTTCACTTAGTTGAGTAAAATTTCGCCGACTTTCTCGAAACATAAAAGTTAACGTATCCCGTAGGAAGAAATTGATCCATGGAGCGGGTGAAGCAGCGTTCACCAGTTTCCGTGGCCACGGCATCATACTTGAGGGATTGTGTGGCCATGCACAATGCCCAGCCGCATTTAATTTTACCCGCAACTAAAGTCAGGTAGGCCTACCCAACAGAGCTGGGTAGACTCAGGGGACATCACTCCAGACCCGGGAACAAATCCTAACCTTCACCAGGATTCGAACCCAGGACCTTGGGTACCACAGCCGAGCGCGCTGCTGATCAACCATCATGCCCCCGCAATTTCTATAGCATGCTTTCCTTTTTTTTTTCCTGCTCTCACACAAAGCCAGTATGGTTTTGTTCTCGTCTGCAACATCGAGACTATATTACTAATCATTTAACAAGGAAATGATTATTTAAATATAATTTTTTTGGCATTTCCTATAATCTTAATGCTTGTAGCGGTCTAGGACCGCGAGGGAACCATGTGACACTATCCTCCCAAGTCTGCAGTTTGCCGATGTCCAGATTTAAGTACTGTTCCTTGACATCAGTACAGACTGCCAGGTATGGCCTGGGGTTGGCCACACAATCCCTGTGATATTATTCTGTGCTAAAAAGACAAAAAGCAAGCAAAAAAAATACAGTTTGGAGGGGGTGGGAGGGGTGGGAGGGGTGTGTACTTAAAATAGCTGACAGTTGGCATAGTATAAAGATGAATATACATCGTCGGTTCAATGAATGTTTTTTTTAACCTAAGTATGTGTGTGTGTGTGTGTGTGAGAGTATCAAAGATAGAGAGAGAGAGAGAGAGAGGGAGGGTAAGAAAGAAAGGGAGGGTAAGAAAGAAAAAAGAGATTTCGAAATAGAGAAAAGAGAGAGAGAAAAGAGAGAGAAGGAAAGGAAGAGGAAAAGAGAGAGGGGGGGGGGGGAGAAAAGAAAGAGAGAAAAAGGGAGGCAGAGAGAGAGAAAGAAGGAAAGAGATATCGATAGAGAAAAGGAGAAAGATCCAGATACAGCGAGAGAGAGAGAGAGAGACAGAGAGAGAGAGACAGAGAGAGAGAGAGAAGGTAAGACTAAAAGTAAAGGTGTAAGGTCAAGGACACACAAAAATATATGAGCTTTTCTCAAGTGTGTCGGAAGCCATGCTGCCAGGTCTGGAACGCTGGCCTTCACATACAGCAGCCTCCAGTCAGTGGTGAGCTGATTAATTAGAGTAAAGACCCGAAGGCCACGCCCCATGCTAAAACCACAACAACAATAAAGTAGTAAATAAAACATAATAAAGTAGTAAATAAAAGATAATAAATTAGTAAATAAAACATAATAAAGTAGTAAATAAAACATAATTACCATTCAATGTGGGGAACGGTGGACGAGCGGCAGCGCCTTCGACTGGCGATCCGCAAGGTCCTGGGTTCGAATCCTTGTGGATTCCTTTTTTTTTGCCAGGACTTGAGAGTGTCCCTGAGTCTACCCAGCTCTGATGGGGTACCTGACATTGGTGAGCGGCTGTACATTGTGCTGGCCAGTCATCAACTAGTACAGCGGTCGGCAACCTAAGGCACGCGTGCCAGACTTAGCACGCAGAACGATTTTCATTGGCACACGAGAGACTTCCAGGAAAAAGATTCGTCAGCATAATTAATTGGTGCTGCGTGGTGAACTACACGGGAATCACACTAGACGTTGACTGCTTTTAGTTCAGGTATGTTTGTATTCAAAGTTATCATCATTGGCCTTGTGATCTGTGATTGAATCTATTGTTAAGATAGTAAATTTTATATTTGCTCAAGTCTCTTCTAAAAGAAAGTGATACGGAATAAAGGAAAAATCTTGGATACATTCGATTCTTGAATGCAAGCAATTAAAGTGTAGCCTGTCTTGATAATAAAAAAAACATTTCCAGTATTGAATGCGGAGAACTGATTGTTGAAGCCGATGTTTCTGAATGACATGGCGACACATCTCGATGAGTTGAACTTGCATTTACAAGGGCGGGGTCGAAAAGCACTTATAGTGTTGGATCTTTGGAATGGATTTGCATTGAAACTGGACATATTTTTGCCGTGAAATCAATTTCAAAACATTTAACTATTTCCTTAATTTAAGGCAAGTTATGATAGATGAGCTTTTTCAGAAGTACATTGAAGCACTCAATGCGCAGTTTTCCGAACAAAGGCAAGACTTTCAAATTCATGGGCTCATGTCTACATACCACATTAATCATTACTGGCATCATCTTACTACAAACTAATTAGATTTGATCTTTTTATAGTGGAGGGATATTGACATTTTTTTTTTTCATTTTAAACATCCGAAAATTGGGCATTGAAATGTGACGACTTTCATGAAAACCTGAAAGGAACCTGCTTAGAAAAGTCATCTGCTATTGTCAAAATGCAAAGCATTCGCTCTACTTTCAGCTTTTAGTTTAATTTACACCAGTGAACATATTTTATTCAAAATGAAAGCTGTTTTAAGTACACGAAGAGGTCACTTACACTTGACCACTCAGAAGTGACTAAATATGTACCTGACATTGAACAATTTATTAGCGAAGAGCATTCAATGAAAAGGCGATATTGATACATGCTAATTACATTCAAAAGCGTGTTTATGTTCATCTATATTAATTAAGCATAACTATAACTAATTCTAAAACAAAATTTGTTTGTTTTATTATTGTAATAAAATGAGAGGTTTATATACTAGCATAATATTATGTCATTGTTGTTATTATTAATGTTTAAAAAAAAACAACCTTAAATTGACTTTATTAAGGTAAAAAAATGTTTTTTTTACACAGTAAATTAATTTTAGACATCTAATTACACATTGGAAAAAGATCAAAATGCATAATTTCTTATAAAGAAGTAATAATTTTTAAGTAATATTAGTTAAATTAAAAAATCAACACATTTGGCATCACTAGCTAGCATCAAATATTGAGAATTTAATTAAAGGGAGACAATTAACCCGTTTTCTTTGCGTTAATATTTCTAATAGGTTTCTTTTTCTATTCGTTTTAATTAAAAAAAAGGCTTACCATTTAGATCTATGGCTTTAAAATGATCAAACTCTATAAAATATTTGAAATTTAAATAAATATTATATGACTAAAGAATTTATATGTACATTTTAAACATTACATTAGTTACCCAGTGTGTATAATTACTACGTATGTATTCCGCTTAACTGTAGTTTGTCAGAGTAATCTATGAACTGTAGAATATATTAGCGGAAATCTCAGTTAGCCTGAGATCAAAATATAATGAATGTATTTCTTTTACTAGAACTATATCTTGACAATAGGCGGCTGGTTAGCAAAGTCGACAGCGAGCTCGACTCCCAAGCGCCGCATCAGGGGTTCGACCCTCGGTGCAGACAGCCATAAATCCACCGCCGACTTGGAGAAAAGATGGGCGCCGCCAAGTCTACCAAGCCCAAGTGAGGACTATTGGATACCCAGTGTCCATTAGCCCCAGTGTCCATTAGCTCCCCCCAACGACCGTCATGGTTAAGGGACTAAGAAGATATCGACAAGTAAATTTAAAAGTTGATACACTAACCATTAATGTGTAAGTTGAATAATGAAATTGTGTATTAGCTATGGATGAATAAAAAAAAAGTAAATAACAAATAGGTTGATTTGTTATTAAATATAAAACGCTTTTACGATAATCTCTATTACGATTGTTTTCATTTAGTCTTGGTCTTGCTACGGCATTTAATACATTATATAAAAATAATATAGTTGAGCAGTTTCCTTTCACTTTCGGGCTGTTGTACGCTGAATGATTTAGAAATCCTAGATTGGCACACTATAAGCAAAAGGTTGCCAGCCCATGCCCTAGTATGCCGTGGCCACAGAAACTGGTGAACGCTGCTTCACCAGCCCTATGATCAGTTTTGGTCCGACGGGCGCCCGGGTTTCTTTACTTACTTACCAATCAATGTTGTCATTTTTTAAAGCCATTTTCCTGTCATGTAAAGAACAAAATTCCAGCGTACTTCTCTAATTGAGCTTACAGTATGTTTGTTGGCAGCGCTATACAAATGTCATTATTATTATTATTATTATTATTATAATTATTAATTACTCACGAAAAAAAAAATTCTTTGTTATACTAAAGCAGGAGGTCGGCAACCTACGGCACGCGTGCTAGACTTGGCCCGCAGAGCCATGTTCAGTGGCACGCGGGAGATCTTCAAAAAGCCCATCCAAGTCTCTTTTAGAAGATATTTAGGTTTAGATCAGAATGACTTTTTGGCACTTGGTACGCTGAATGAATTACAAATCCTACTTTCGCTCACTATTATCAAAAGGTTGCAGACCCCCTGTACACTAAGAGTCTAGAGCCTAGATGACTTCAATACTTTAGCCTCACGCGTGACACGAGCCCTATGGCGAGGGGTTAAACGCCTATACAATAATATATACAAATATGTATTAAATACCCCCAGCGCCGTGGCGCCCTAGGGAAAAGCTTCAGGGTTGCTCCCTTGCATAATGTAACTGCTTGTTTAGTGCTATATTTGCTATATTTAGACTACATTTGCTGCCCCCCCCCTAAAAGTGCAGCCCTCCCGGGCATATGCCCCCTCTGCCCCCCCCCCCCTATGTGAGGGGACTGAATACCCCCTCCCTTGTCATTTTTTTAAAGCATATCTTTGCTGGTTGATAAACCTCAAATGAAGAAGATGGGACGGTTAAGGGGGGAGGGGGGAAGGTAGTATCAGCACCAGCAATCGGGGGGGCCTCAAAAATTATGGGATGCGCTATTATTTCTTGAAATTCTGACCAACACTCAAGAGAT
>OX421497.1:6609190-6639190 GCA_949126835.1 Anisus vortex
ACCACCACCGATCCTACCTACCCCCCCCCCCCACGCCCCATCTCGCCCGCCCCCTCCACTTCTTCCACACATCCTGAGAAATTTTTGTTTTAGTTTCAGTTGTTTTGACTTAATTATTTTTTTTCTTCTCTACGGGCCAATATTCTGGTCTGGGAATGAGTTTCAGAAGTTCATTCTGCCCCCCCCTCTCCACCCCCTAATTCCTCCCCTCCCCCTCTCCTTTGCCTGTACAATTTCTTGAACTGTCTAGATCGGGGAGGAACTTGGGATCGTATGCCAGAGACTGCCGAGGTGGGTTCTGTGCCTGAGCCTTTCCTTACTCACGAGGAGGTCTGCGACCAATAGAGGGAGGAGAGGGGGGTGAGACTATTTTTATATGTCCGGCAATGTTTCTCACATGGCGGAATGGAAGGGGGAGGGGGAAATTGCGGGGGGGGGGGACAGGATGGGGCGAAAAAAAAAGAAGAAAGTGGGGGGGGGGGGACGGTACTTCATTCATTCCGGCAGTTTACTTTTGTGGGAATTTCCAAACCAGGTCACGGCGAATTCCTGAACCACGCAGAGCTACAAGTCTGTAGATATTGGGAGGGTGGGGGGGGGGGGGATTTTTAAACACCAAAAGGTTAGTCAATGGATTGTGAGAGTCAAAATGTAGAACTTTACCTAAACTCTTATTTAAAATGAAATTGCTCAACTATCTGTGTCTGTATTCAGTGTCTTAACAAAGTGAAGGGGGGGGGCAGAGGGGCATATGCCCGGGGGCAACACCTCTAGGGGCGGCAGATATAGTCTCAATATAGCACTAAACTAAGCAGTTACAATAAGCAAGGGGGCGTCGCTGAAACTTTCTGCCATGGAGCGCTACATAGCCATGTGTGGGCTCTGCCTGTATTCAGCCTCTTTAATTATCCTGAGTGTTAGACTGAACTACATGTACACTAAGGGCCACGGAGAACCGAAGGACCTGAGCTTGAATCCTTTTTTTTTTGGTCTTCAGGGAATGGGTGGTGTCCCTTGAGTCCAACCAAGCTCTGGCGAACGCTGCTGTTTCATCGGCCCCTATCATCACTTTGGTCCATCGGGATGGATTTACTTGTTCAAATACGTAGGCTACATGATAATGGTGGTCATGTGTATTACGTAACTCTCCATGATATCACAAGAAGCTTGCTCACTGCTCTCTTGTCCACCCTGTGGACCCACACGTGGCTTTGGTCCGAAAGTTCATTGAAGTTCTGTAGTTCTTGGACGCTGCAATGTTTAGCTGCGCAATAAGCGGGAAACAATTCCTTCACCGTTCCTTCAAGTGTTAACCCTTACAGTCCCGGGCGCGTATATAGCGGAACTGAAGGCAGCATAGATAGAAGTAGGTCGGTACGGGAAGGGTTAAACAACTTTTTGCTTAAACATCTTAAGGCAATACAGACAAAAAGCAACAACATGAGCAAAACCAAACCATTTTTTTTGTTGTTGTAACCTTTGTGCAACAATATGTGCGAATCTTGTTTCAAACTTTAAAAAATAATACACAACTATTTTTATTTAAATTCCATGATTTTCTTATAGGTCAGTGATTCAATTTGAATCTTGAGGTGCTGCGCTGAGCTCCATCTTAAGTTTTGTTACATTTGACGCTATTTACTTCCGGTCAACGCAGACCTTGTTCTTGTTGTTCTTTAAAATAATATTCTGGTATTGTCATTTGTCATACTAAGAGCTGTGATGGGTACCTCTCTTTAGTTGGGCTAAAGTAAAGGCGGCTAAGCATTGTGCTGGCCACGCAATCCCATAGTATGCCGTGGCCACAGAAACTGGTGAACGCTGCTTCACCGGCTCTATGGATCAATTTGGTCCAACGGGATACTTTATTTATTAGATTAAAATTATTCTTTTTTTATAGAAACTATGACTATATTAGAGGCCGACAGAAATTCAGTTTAGGTGCCAAAAGTAGGCAAATGGCTCATTTCAGCAAAGTTTCGGTTTCGGCCAAATGTTAACAGTTTAGGCCGAAACAGATACTGACTTTTGGTCATCGGCCGAAAATCTATTTTTTTACTTTTAAAAATTAATGCTGCAACGCTAGTGCTGCATCTTTTACTGTGCTTATTGATAATTTTATTTAGTTAAACAGTTGCGAATTAATCTGTGTAACGTAGAAAAAAGAAGTTATTTATATAAACAGGATTATTTAATCACCACAAAGAATGTCGAAAAGTAAAAGTGTGGGAATATTTTGTAGTCTTTTTAAACAACTTTTGATTGGCAATATCGGTTTATTTACGGTTTCGGCCGAAGGTGTGTAGTTAGACTTTCGGTTTCGACCGAAAGTCAATTTAGAGCTTTCGGTATGGTTTCGTTTATGACCGAAACCAAAATTTTTGGTTTCGAACGGCCTCTAGTCTATATAATAAAAATACATTTTAAAAAGGCTGAGTGGTGAAGTGTTACTCTGCCACTAACGCTATTCTAATTTCTACTAATTCCACCTTTATACCAAAACACTATGCCGTATTGTAAGAAAGAAAGAGAAAAAAAAAACAATAGAAGAATGATCAAAAAATAAAATCTATAGACTAACAGTTTTGAAAGTTGTCCATTTCTCAATTCTTTTTTTTCTTTCAAAAGTTTGACTTCCGGCTGAAGTGGGAAGTGTTCCTACACATGTTCCAGGGCTAATCGTAGGGGAGGGTCGAGGTGGGGGGAAGTGTGGAGATTTTGCGGAATATTTTTTCACTTTCTGGAACTCTGGGAGGGCTGATCTCAATCTCTTGCTCTCTGTCTCTCTCTCTCTCTCTCTCTCTCTCTCTCTCATATGTCTAGCTTTAACTTCGTCTTCCTATCTAAAGCTCACTTTACCATTCATTCATAAGCACGCATACGTATGCACTCCCAGAGAGAGAGAGAGAGAGAGAGGGGGGGGGAAGAGAGAGAGAGAGAGAGAGAGTGAGAGCAACAGAGGCCATACGCTAAGAAAAACTTTAAAAATAAATTAAAAACGCTTGTCAAAATCTTCGCATGGGCATTACACTTCCGGTGGTAGCGAAAGGGCGATTGAGTGCTTGCCCCCTCCGCCTCCATCCCTTCCTACTTCCCACACATTCATTCACTACTTTCTCCCCCCCCCTCTCCCCTTTACAACACCTTCCTCCCAAGCCCCCTCCCTCCAAAAAAAATCCGAAACACCGTAAGTTTCTCCACCTCATTGGGTCTAACCTTTCACCCTGTAACGGCGTCTTCTATTTCTTCTTCTCCCGTCTTTGTTTCAAGAGTTAGAGTCCTCCGCAGTGTAGTATCCTAACCCCCCCCCCGCTCCCTCCTCCCCAATTTACCATCCTCCGCCCCTCTCCCCCTCCCCTAAATTTCCTCTGGCATTCTAAAAAAAATTATTTTTTTTTGCAGCTTTCTAGTGGCATCCAGTGTCCGGAATTTTTCAAAATAAAATAAAAAGTAGAGAATATAATTTCAGAGCTGGAACTTTTTCTCCCTGTCGGTGGTGTGTGTGGGGGCGGGGTGGGGGGAGCGACAATGGCGGATGGCAGTTTTATGGAATGATTAAGGAACCCGAATTCACATAAAACAATATTTTTTTTATTATTACAAATTGGCTAAAAACAATTTACAAGAAGAAAACAAAGAGCACAACAAAGACAACAGCAAATAAAAACAGCAATAAAAACAGCAATAAAACAGCAATAAAAACAGCAATATTAAAGCAATAAAAAAAAACAGCGAAAAAAAAACAGTAAAAAAAAAACAACAACAAACACAGCAACTAAAACCACAGCAAAAATTACAGCTCAAGACAACAGTATAAACAACAGCTCAAACAATAGGGCTAACTAAAACAACAACTAAAGCAACAGCAAACAAAATAACAACAACCATAACTGCAGGATTTACAACAGTAATAAATAATAACATAAACAACAGATAAAACAGCTGCCAAAAAAAAATAGAACAGCAATAAAAGTAGAAAAAAACAACAAAAAAAACAACAACACAAAACTATTAACCTACGTAAAACAACAACAGGGGAGATAATCAATTTGTAATACAGCTTTCACTGGTGAAAAAAAAATAACACGCGTAGAAAGCATCTTTAACAAGGGGAACACACAGACACTATTTCGACTCTATACGTGAATACAAATAAACTATAGCTAATACCATAGACTATAATACGATGGACCGCTTGCTATTTTTTTAGAGCTTATATTTATATGTTCTTTTTCCGTGCGCATCCAATAACGCTGTCGTAAATGACTTCTACGCTCTTATGTTTGCCTAAATGTTTTCCGCTGTATACAGCAGCTGTATCGATTTTAATTTTAATATTTCCTTGAGAGCATCATAGCGATTAAATCAAACGGAAGTGTACAGTGCAAAAGAGAATCGTGAATTCGGAAAAGAAGTCATTCGAGTCGTCAAATAGCAAAAAAATATGAAAGCAAGTTGTCCATCTTATTATTATAGTCTTTGCAAATACTAAACATAGTCAATATCTAGTTTTATTTTCTTCTATTTCTTTCTGCATGTATGTTTTCAATGTAATCTAGTTCAGGGATCGGAACGCTGAGCGATTTTCAATGGCACGCGAAAGACTCCCCCCCCCCCCCCCCCCCAAAAAAAAAAAGAAAGGCAATTCAAAAAGTGCTAGAGCAGTGTGACTTTCAGGGTGTTGGCACACTGAATGAATTAAAAATCCCACTTTGGCACACGCTATCATCAAAATGTTGTGCTGACTTCTGGTCTAGGTAGTTGGTGAAATTCTCAGTGATGTATTGGACTGTCGTCTTCAAGCTCTGATATAATTCTTTCTCCCCCCCCCCCCCCCCCCCCCGTTTACCCCAATGTACGTTCTATCTATTTCTTGTTAATATTATATATGAGCAGTTATATAACACCACTACATCATGTCATAAGATAGAGACTAAACAACTATTTCCATCAGATTTCTCCCAGACACAATAAAACTTCTTTGACATTCTACAACAACAACAAAAAAGAAAAAAAGAACTAGATAAATTACAAAAATTGGGAATCTAATTGGAGTGTGTCTTTCTACAAAGAAAAGTGTTTAGTGCTCACATTATCAAAGAAAAAGAAACAAATAAATCCAATCGACTACAATTTATGGCAAGGATCAGACCCGAACTAAAAATGCAAAATGATAAATGATTTTGGAAACCACAATGTTAATGGAGTAATAAAAAAAAATCATTAGGGTACATTTAAAAAAGAAGTTTTCCAAGACGTAATAATAACATAAATTATACATAGAATTAGCAAGACCTTTACTTGAATATCTATCTTCTGTATTGAACCTATAAACTAAAGAAAACATTAAAACACGAAGAATAAATTCAGAAAAGAACTGCAAGTCCCATTACTAGCGAATATTTAGAACTGACAATAGTAAAAAAAAATTATCGACGAGCTCCCAAATTGTTACACAATCAAACTCATTCTCATATTTCTTTATTTTTTTTTTTACTCCCTTTCTTACTGTTTGTCTGTCTGCTTGCTTGGAAAACTTTGCATCGATTTTTCTACCACTTCCCGTCGTCCAATCGAGCTGAAACTTGGGCAGCAAACTTGTTGCGATTAACAAAACATTCTATCAAATTTTCAGCATCATAGCCTTTGGAATAGTCACTAATACCTTCGACCAAATTTGCGAATCGAAGAAAATTGTACGTAAAACAAAGCTGCCTTTCTCTATCAGAAGACACGGAAGTAAATAAACTTTTCGGCTTTGGCCCGAAAAAAAAAATTGGATGCACAAAATTTTGGTGTGGAAATTCATAAGGTATGATATCACTTATATTTATTTTAATCTATCAAAATATAAATTAAATATAAACTTAGTTTACAAAGAAAGGGAGTATAATAAAAACTGTGTTTTTATGGGTTAGTTTTTCTTTTACCAAACCAGAAAAAAATACATACTATCTTATCTTATACATTACAGACGCTCCTTTTGTAAAGAAGATTATTGCCTTCTACGCACATTCGTGGTTAAAGTCTAGTTCTGCATTTCTAATAGATTTTTTAAATGATGTCAAGTTACTGGCTTTTCCTGGTTTGTCAAAAGAACCCATTCCATGGATTGTATGTTCTAGGTCCTTTTTGCATGAAAAATTCACCCACGACTGTGGTCAACTAAATACACCCCCACCCTCCGGGGCGTACCACCACCCACAGCTCTACAATTCCTACACTCCCTGGTTCCAGGACGCACACACACACCAACGAAACCAAAATTAATGAGCCAAAAGGCATTGGCTCTCAAGAGGCACGATGTTTAAAATTAGAGGAGCCTTAAAATGCCAGAAGCAACATGGACTCTATAAGGGAAACGTTGCTGCGGAGAGGGGGGAAAGTGTGGGGGACGCGAGGATGCTGTTGGAGGGTGTGTGGGAGGGGGGAGAGGATGGGGCGTTCGTTTTTGTGTCATTAGGTCAGGGGAGATTTTATTTTAGACGTGATGAAATCGAGGTTCTCCGCCCCCCCCCCTTTTTTCTCTCTCTCCAGTGAGAACCAGGTCACATCTTGTTGAGAATGGTACAAAAAAATCCACAAGCCAAAATAAAACAACGTGTTCAGACTTGCATTGAGGACAATGACGAATGAATATAGACTAGACTATAATATATCTTCTAGGCTAGACTGTTGTTTTACACGAGAGGGGGGGGGGGGAGTAGAAAATACTAGCCCGGAGAATCTCTTATTATTATTAGGCCTATTATTACATGATTCATACGGGTTGGTATAAAATGGAAAAAAGGTTAGGAAAATTGATGTGTTTATTTTTTTTATTTTTTTTTCTAACTAGAGAAAAATGGGTTGAAATGACCAAAATCTGGTAAAAAATGTGTATAGTTTTTTCTAAGACTCTATAAAGTTACATATAAAGATGATATATAAAGCTGCTTATAAAGATGATGTAGGATTTGTTATAAAATGCTATAAAGTTACATATTAAGATCGTATAAAGTTACCCCATAAGGCTGTTCATCGATAGCCACATCTAGCAGCCAACCGCTGGAGTATAAGAACCATCTTTCAGCCAGGAAATACAATGGCTCAATAGCTGACTCCTAAATAATAGGCCTACATTTTTCTTGTATGATAAATGGTATGATAGTGTGCGTGAATGTCTATTGTGTTTGAGTACAAATGGTTCTTTATTTTTGTTTTAGGTATGCTGAAAGACGGAATCTATGTAATCAAGTCAATTTTCCATTTTTTTGGATCAATAAAGCAATATTATCTTATCTTATCTTATATCCTTAAACCCCGTCCTATATGACTTTCTACACTAGCTACAGTGTAAAGCAAGGGTTTGGCAACCTACGCAACGCGTGGCGGACATGTCACGTCTAGGGATTTTCAATGGCACGACAGAGGCCCTTACAAACCCATTCAAGTCCCTTCAACTAAAAAATGTACTTCTACAGAGAGATGACTGTTAGGCTGCTGGCACGCTGAATAAATTAGAAATCCTACTTTTTGGCACACTGTTATCAAAAGGTTGCCGACCCCCTCTTGTGTAAAGCATACCTGGGATACGCCCCCCCCCCCCCCCGGAATGTTGCAGGATATAGCATTCAGCTATCAGAGTTTTGCGGCCTTTTCTCTCCGAAATCCTAGATACGATGGAATCCCCGTGTATGCTGGTTAGCCTATTTCTCGTCTTCTTCTTATTTTTCGTTTTTCGTTTTTTGGAAGTGTATCCCAGTGATCTATTTGGAATACGAGAGGTAGGCCTAATCATTTTCGTATTTGTGTCTGTGTGTCTGTGTATATCTGTGTCTGTGTGTGCATCTAGGGCAGTGCAGGGGAAAGGGAGGGAGATCACCTGGATGATCAATGAATAGCTAGTAAGTAAGTATCAAAGCTGATTTATAGAGGCCTTTGGAGAAGCGCTCACAAGTTGTTGTTATTGTTTCTGTGTGTGTGTGTGGCCAGCCAGGGCATACGAGGCAGATTGTGTGGCCTGCACAATGGCCAGACGCTTTACTTATCCCCGGACAAATGTCAGATACCCATCAGAGCTGGGTAGTTTTAGTCTCATCCCAGCGAGCACACCACGTCGTATCGACGGGGAAAAAAACGTCTTTTCCACGTGTTTTCATGGTTTCCACGTTTTTTCACCTTAGATACGACGTGATGTGCCCGCTGGTATGGACAAACCCCAAGACACAGAGATAAAAAGAAGTCGTAGACTTCACCAAGAATCAAACCCCAAACTTTCGAAATGTAATCCGTATTCTATTCTATTTTAGTATCAAGTTATCTTATACATTACAGGAGGCTCTTTCCACTAAAGAAGAGTATTGCGTCCTGCGCTCATAATAATAATAATAATAATAATAACGGTGCTTATATAGCGCATATTCCATTGGTGACAGTTCTATGCGCAGACGACAGTTACAGAATACAGACAGACAACGAAATATGTAGTAATACGCTAATTCTGCTGACGAAATAGGTGGTCTTGCATATTTATTAGTGTTTTAAATGATATTGAGTTACTGGTTTACCTGGTTTGTTCAGGTAACCTATTCCTTGCTCCGATACCACTCGGGGAGAGAGAGTACTTATATTTATATTCATGCATTTGTTCTCGCATAAGGGATAAGCAAAAGTTCTTGCAAATGTGTGGATGTTATTTTTTTTCTATATATGTGTGTATGTGTGTGTGTCTATGTAAATGTGTATGTGTGTTTGATTTTTTTTTTCTGCTTTATTTGGTGCCAAGCTTATCTGCTTTATTGGGAAAACCCGTTCTTGAAAAGGTTAGAAGTTACGCAGACTTTCCAATACATTTCTAAAAAAGTGGTTTTCTGATGACTCGAATGACTTTTTTTCGGAATTCCCGATTCCCTTCCTGTGCTGTGAACTTCCGTTTTATTTAAAATTAAAATCGAAAGTTGTTTACAGCGGAAATATTTAGGTAAATGTAGGAGCGTGGAGGCCATTTAAGACAGCGTTATTAGATGCGCATGGAAAAAGAGCATATAAGCTCTAAAAATAGAGCAAGCAGTCCATCTTATTATAATCTTTGGTTAAAGCGAGGATTATTATAAACGACGTAAGGTTTGGAACGTAAATTCTTGATTTAAAAAAAAGAAGTTTTTTTATCATATTTCGTAAATATTTTATGACATATGATTAATGGAGCTTTTTTTTTAAACAAGTTAAAATGTTGGGGAAGCGGGGGTAGGGTTGGGTTGCTCACAGATAGTTGGCATATTACATTTGTACATATTTTTTTTTTTTTTTAATTACTTAAGAAATTATATAGGCCTGTGTTACGAAACGCCGTTTCATAATATTAATAACTGCGAAGATATTTTAAAATGTTTATTGTTGACACTAATGCGCCGTAGAGAGTTATTAGTTGATCAATGAATACCTCCCTTATTATTTAAAATTAAACATTGAAAGGTCCCTTTAAAGATGTCATCTTATAGCGTCATTTTATTAACGATTTCGGATATTAATTTGATCGATTACTAAAGTATTTTCTATCAAACTTCAATTGCATCATACAGAGTTATTGTCTCTTGGAGGGTTACGAATCCGATAGATCCGATTAAACGCCCAAACTGACTCAATATGAACAGGCAATGCAATCGAGGCCCGTTCTCTTTTCTAGCTTTATGCTTGTACATACTAAAGGAAGCTATGCTATAATACTCTGATGTTAACTGTTAACTATGTCTTATTCATAAGGATCATTTGTGTGTTCTGTAATGTTATTCTCATGGATTCTATATTTTAAACTACTAGTCTATGTGTGTTTACACTTATTTCATGTGCTTAGCTAATACGCTTGCATATTTTATCTTCTTATTTATTTGGAATATTAACTTGTCAGACCAACAATTGCATCCAAATTGGACACCCCTTTGTAATATACCCAATTAAATTCATTGTCTAACTGTTGACGAAGGATTTCTTTACTTATTCTCGTTCAATTGTTTGTGGTGTAGGTGTAGTGTACAATAATACATCAACTAAATGAATCAATTGTTCCAATTTACATCTAACTAAGAGCCTATATAAATATTAAATGACACTGTAATGAATGGTGAACTCAATGCTATACATAGTCGAAGCGCTCAGGGAGAATAAACCATAACCTACCCTTTAGACACGTTTACAAATAATTAAAATGAGTAAATACTAAACTCATACAATTATACATATAATTGCTGTGCTGAATAATAATCAATTGAACTGTTTAATAACACTTATGAAGAATAATATCAATAATCTTTCATAATGGGGGCTCAAGCCAAAAATACATCATACCTATATTAATTCAGGCACCTGCAAGTCATCTGAAAGAACTATAATATTAACATAACTGGTTGTCATAAATTTAATATATTATAATACTGACCAGTATACCTTCATTAAACTAACTTTCGGCATGTACAATGGTGAAGATGACCACCGTATATCGTCGATGCAATACCATAAAACTGGCAATTATGTAAGGATTCTTATCACATCATTAATGGTCAGGTGGTAATGTAATACCTGTGATATCTTGTTAATAGTTAATGATGAATGTGAAGTGTAATGTGGCGCCATCATTCGTGTGAACAATTGTGGAACAGTGACCCATGTGCCAGCTGCGGCATCATGACCTGGGTGGCGAAATTTTGTTCCTCCCTCCTACCCACCAACGTGAGCTAATATGAAATGCCTCCTCCCCTCTCTCTGTCCCCCCCCCCCCTCCTCTCTACCCTAACAAGATATAAGGAAACTTATGCCGAAGACTACACCTGATGATGAAGTTTTGGTCAGCGGCGGAGTATAAAATGTCGCGGTAGACGAACTGCCGCGGCAGTCAAAATGTCGCGATAGGCAAAGTGTTGCGTTAAATACATCTATATGTAAATAGGGGCGTGGTGGCCGTTCGGCTGGCATACCGACGGCCCTGAGTTCATACCCTTGTGAAGGCTAGGATTATTTTTTTTCCCCTGGTTTGAAAGGTGTCCCTGAGTCTACCCAGCTCTGATGGGTACCCGACCTTAGTTGGGGTTAAAGTAAAGGCGGCTGGGCATAGTGCTGGCCACACAATCACCTAGAAACCGATGAATATATCTATGTAAATAGGTGTCTATCTTGCTATGATATTGACATTACTGTAAATGTGCAATAGTAGCCTATCCAAACCAAGACCATCGTAAATACACAAGGCAAGGCAATAGCCAACCAACGGCCTATAGATTGTGACGTCACGGCGGTGACGCGGTTCAATAGTTTGGCCTGCACCTACGATTGGTCTTGATCCAAACCCAGTTCTGAAAAGAAAAAAAACACAAAATTACAAGAAAATAAAAAAACGACAACCAACCAAAAACTAAAACGACTAAATAGTATTTAACTCTTAACACACGGCAAAGTTAAATGAGACTAAAGTCTGGCCCATCATCAAATATTAACCCACATACGTTTTAAAAAGGGGAAGAAGAAGGTGCAGAAGATGTCTGGATAGAGTGGTCTCTCCTTGCTCTAAAATACATACTGACAATGCACTTTTCCGAGAGCGATTCGGGTAGAAGACTGTGGGCGATGATTACAGCTCTAGGGGAGGGCGGGGGCGTGGGTGAAAAAGGGGGGGGGGGCAGAGCGGTTCTCAAACTCTTTGGGAACCAGGGTGGGATAGAACGTAGTCAGCGCTATTTGCAATGTGTTCACACAAGCATACTGTTTAGATTTGACAGAATGTGCCTTTTTAAAAGTATAAATATAGTATATATGTAATTCAATTTAGGAAATACTGAAGCTTTATTTGATGAAGCTTTGGATATAAATTTCGTTCCGGAAATGTTGGAGCTTTTTTCAAATGGCGCATTACGTCTGCGTTGGTTTTAAATTTGGTTTCAGAAAAACTGGGATTATTTTTCAATGACGTCATTACGTCTGCGTTGGCAATCATGGGATTGTATCGCAATTACAATATCTACTCCAGAGGTCGGCAACCTACGGCACGCGTGCCATACTTGAAACGCGGAAGCCCCCCCAAAAGGCAATTCAAGTTCGGTTTTTTTTTCAAGAAATTTAGTGCTAGAACATGCTGACTTTTAGGATGTTGGTACGCTGAACAAATTAAAGATCCTACTTTGGCACTCTATTATCAAAAGGTTGCCGAACACGTGAATCTAGTCGCTTATTATATGTTCCTGAATATAGATGACACTCTTGACAGTTAAAAGTACCAGGAATTGAGATTCCGGCACAATCAGGTGGACAATCGAACGTTCTCCGCCTTAACATCTCTTCCCCCCCCCCTCCACTACACCCCAAGGCTGGAAAATCGTATCTGACTGTACAACTAAACACCGAGCTTGTCCGATGAAGCCCATAAATCAAGGGGCAGACGACTCGTGTGAGTAAGGCTAACCTCGGCCCCGCACGCACATACACACAAAATTACGGTGTGAGTGATGTCCATTTAGCCTGGTCGTACCACACACAAAAAAAAAAAACAATGACATTCAGTCGATAAAAGTCATTCGGTAATCTCCCCCTCCCCATCGCCGTGACGTATTTAAGGACGTGTTGCGTTTCCTCCCGCTTCTCCCCCTTTCAAAAGAAACGTCTGCCGACCTGACCCTGTAACCGTCCCAGACTGACCATCGTCTTTTTTTTTTTTACGTCCCGCGCCATGTCTATCCCGACTGATCTATATACGTAAAACCTGATCTGGGTGAGACAAGGACGTTGGCTCACGACCAGTTCCCGAGACGGCAGTATATTGGACACTGTGGGCATAACTCTGGCTATTTATCTCTTTGTCTTTTGTAGAGTTGCGCCTCGCATTGTGTTCAATATACACATACAATAAACACAGACATTAAGCAAACACAGGTAAAATACACACATTCAACACAATCATTTAACACACACTCACATTCAGCACAATCAGTTAACACACAGACATTAAAAACGCACATTAAACACACACACACATTAAACACACACACATTAAGCACACGCACACATTAAACACAAGCACATTAAATACACAAACGCATTAAACATACACACATTAAACACATACACATTAAACACAAACACATTAAAAACACATTAAACACACCAAAACATAAAACACACATACATTAAACACACATACATTAAATACACAAACACATTAAACACACACACATTAAACACACATACATAAGACACACGCACACATTAAACACACGTACATTAAACACATTAAACATACACACATTAAACACATACACATTAAACACAAACACATTAAACACAAGCACAATAAACACACACACATTAAACTTACACACATTAAACACATACACATTAAACACAAACACATTAAACACACACATTAAACACACAAAACATTCAACACACGTACATTAAACACACACACACACATTAAACACATATATTTAACAAACACACACACATTAAACTTACACACATTAAACATACATTTAGTGAACACACACATTCCACACACATACACACAGTTAATCACACATAACACACGCACACACAAGACACACACACATTCAACACACATATAGTCAACACACACACACTCTACACACATACACACATTAAACACACATATAGTCAACACACACACAGATTCAACACATCTGCTCACAAAAAAAAAACAGCAACGTTAGGTAACTATTTGATTGCATTTCAAGAGTGATATATTTCACCAGAAGCCCCAGGATCTACCTGTGGACTCACGCTATGCATACCCTCTGTTGCATCAGGACTATTTCTGACTTTCTCCGCCCCCCCCCCCCTATCTTTACTTTTCTTCCAACCTTATCTCCCCCCCCCCCTTCTACTTCTACCCGACTACCCGACGAACCTACGTTCTTTCTTTCCATTTTCCTCTACCGCCCCCACCCTCCCTTCAGTTTCTGAAAACCTCTTCCCCCCCCCCCCTCCAAAATTACATCAGCCCTTCATGAATGGAAGGGAGACGAGGTGGGCGTATTCTCCCTTCCCCGCCCCCCCCCCCCTTTGAAAGTGTTTGCCACGTCACTGCCAGTGTCATCACCTGCATTCTGAATGCACTTGTTGTGGAGGTATTCTCCTCCCTGCAGCACCACTGGCAGTAATGTTTCGTTTGACTTGCACCCTTCCCACTCCCCTCACCATGGCGTTTTAAGGGAAGATTTTTTTTTTAAAGGGGGATTTAGATGACCCCTTCAAATTATAGTGACAGTAAACCGACTAGTTACAAATAAGGAGGCCTCTGGTAAAACCCAATGATTGTTAATGCAAGACAGGCAATCATTGATATGTTTAGATTATGTATGATTTTTATTATAAACTTGCAGTTATGCCCGTCATCCTCTTTGGTAATTCTGACATGTGCAACACAAGTTGTTGTTTTTAAGTCTTACAGTCCCGGGCGCGTATATAGCGGAACTGAAGGCAGCATAGATAGAAGTAGGTCGGTACAGGAAGGGTTAAGTCCATAAGACAAGTTTGTCGCCAGCCAATTTTCTGCTAATAAAGACTGGTGGGGATTTTAGTAGCAGACCGGAAAGTTGAAATGTCCGCATAACATCCCCAATTGAGTAGCGGAGGTTTAGTGGGCTTGGACTTCATTTGAGAAAAAGTAGAAGCTGCTAAGGCTTTGTCATGGCCAATCCATCTTAGTGTATGCCATGGCCAAAACAACTAACTTCACGATATCTTCACTGGCTGAATGGAGCACATTGGTCTGAAAAAAGGTTACTTAAACTTTACCAGCTTAAATTCTAGCGAGCGGTAAAAACCCCTTGAAGCAAAACTTCGCGAAGCCACTGGACCGTCGCCCCACCTAGACCTAGAACTAGAACAAAGTATCGTCGGCTGTATTGGAATCCTTCAGAAGCGGTCACACGAAGTGCGCGACTCACCCCTCTCTCTCTCTACTCCCTTGCTCGCCTCGCTTGGACTTGGACGTTGTTGTATTTTTCTTTTAAAGGTCTCTTTTCTCTTTCTTGCAAATTATGCGCGTGTGAGAGAGGGGGGGGGGGGGAGAAAGAGTCGGCGAGAGTGAGAGAGAGAGAGAGAGGGGGGGGGGGCGACGACCAGACGAGGTGGGAGGCACGTGGTTGTGTGTGTGTGGGAAGGGGGGCGCGCGGAATGGGAGAAAGGAAGGAGGGGGGGGGTATGGATGTCTCGTCGCTTGTAGAACCAGCGGGCTTTTAAAAGTGGAAGTGTGCGGAAAAATTTCTCCACTCGCTCGCTAGCTCGGTGGCGAGACATTGTAAGAGAGGCTGTGTGTGGGTCTTCAACCGGATAACTGAATCGTGAACTTTTTCCTCATCGCATTTTTTTGTTACTGTACGGTTTCTCCACTTTTTTATTATTATTTGTTTAGTTCTATTAGTAATTTTGTGTCGCGTTTCGATCTCCCTTCTTCTATTTAGCTTTCCGCATTCTGCCGAGTACGGACGCTACAAGTCACGGAGAGGGACGGGTCGGTTGCGACTGTGGCCCCCGGAGTCGTATATTATTGGAATTTCTGTCGAGGTTTTTATCGCTTCATTGATTAAAAAACACGTTTTTTTCTGTGTGTGTTGGAAGCGAGAATAATAGATATATGATATAGGCTTACGAAGTGTTTTCTTGAAATGTGTGTTCGATTTATCTTTATAATTCAATAGCTTCGTGAAATCTCGCTAAGATCAGATCTGAGCTGTGCTGCGTTACTTAAAATAGATCTATACACAACACGTTCAAGCAAAGGTCAATAAGAAATGTCTTTAAAAATGATGAGTCCAGATTAGATCCCTTTTAAAATATAATTTATAAAAAACGCACTCTTCGACAGAGTTATATGCTTTTTTAAAGTTTCGGTATGTTTTCTGGTCTGTAGGCGAGAAACTATTTCAGGAATAGTGTTCTTAATACCAAACAGTTCCCAGATGTTCATCAGGTGGGAGGTCCTTAAATTTCCGCTTAAGTAAGGAAATAATTATAGGGCTCCTGTTTTACATATTCATATACTTTCTCAAAAAGTTCTTTTTTTTTTACTGCTCAGTTTCAAATGTGATTTATTTATTTTGGAAAACCCCGAATCGATACACCCGATTGATTTTATTCTTTCGTTCCGTCTTACATTCTTTATATCTTCCTGTGGTTTAGTTTTTATCTTACGTTTTATTTATTTTTTCAAATTTTTCATTTCTTATAGTATCACGTGGATATTAAAACCTCGAAAAAAAAAAAAAAAAAGTATATTTCATTTAAAGGTGAGACCAAAAGTTATTTATTATTCTTATTAACCAACGAAGTTTTGCATTAACCATAGCACAGTATAATGTTAACCATACCATTCAACAGTTATATTTTGATGTAACAGATTGGTAGTTTAAGGAATGAATGGGATGCATGCTTTTTTGTCTGTGTGTATAAATGTGTTGTTTTTTTTTAAATTTAGATTTGTTTAAGTGATCTTTTCAGTGAAATAATTTTGCAGATGCCAGGAACGATCTTCTAGTAAAAATTCAACACCGGTGATTTCGTGGTAGTCTACTTAAAACACAGTAGTGTCATAAATAGTGTCATAAAACTAATGAGGAAAAACATATATAATCAAAATGTGAATCATAAATAACTACAAGTTATAAGCTATAACATTTTAGTGTTAGGCGCACCCACAGATGGACGAATATGAATAATTAGTGTTGTTTTTTTTTAATTTTGTGCAAGAAATACTCTCCCAACGCGTTGCCACGTGCCGTGCGTGTAATTAGTTATGTTCACATGTGTATGGATAGAGAAACGGGAGAGTGGATAGACGTGGATAACGTGGATACTCATTTATTTATATTTGTGAGTTGGGGGGGGGGGTTTCTCCATTTTTAGATCCAATATGTTGACCAACATTATATATTATATACTGTCCACATATACATAAAATATACATATCATTGGGGGGAGGGGTGTTTCAGTCTTTTCTCTGTGGTAGGCTACAATTAGAGTTAGTGACACTTTCTAATAGAATGATGGGGGGGGCGTTGGCCGAGCGGCAGAGCGATCGGGTAGCGTATTGAAGGTCCTGGGTTCGAACCCTCGCGAAGGGTAAGATTTGTTCCCCCGGGGTCTGGAGGGTGTCCCCGAGTCTACCCAGCTCTGATTGGGTGGGGGAGGGTACCTGGCGTAAAGTAAAGGCGGCTGATCATTGTACTGTCCACACAATCCCCTATTGATCCATTTGGTCCGCCGGGATACTTTACTTGTTTTACTTCTAAATAGAATAGCTCGAAATGGCTGTCATTGCTGAGACTGAAATATTGTCACAGCGCTACACATCACCCTTTCTCTCCCAGTCTCTCTCCTTCTCTCCTTGTCTCTCTCCCTCTCTCGTTGTTTTCAAACACGTGGGGGATTGCGTTCGATATCACAGGTTTAGTCAGCTCGGTACTGCCGGCACATAATGTAGACGGGCAGTATCGACTCTCACTTTCTATCTCACTGTCTCTCTCTACGTTCAATTCTATCACGGAAACGGTACAATGCAGCCGGTATTGTAATCGTACCACTCATACTGTATTATTAACGTGCGCAATACATTTTACACCGTATATATAAAAAACAACAACACATCATGGTGATCTATGTTGTTTTTTGTTGTAATACCACACTGTTAACGTGTTTATGGTGATTGATTCGCCGGTACACGACTCAAAAAACTAAATCACCAACGAAAGCATGGCGAGGGCTGTCAGACAAGGAAACGAAACTATAAACCAGAAATATGACAGATTATAACAAAAATGCTCTTTATTAAATCCTTATTTAATCTCTTTAAATGAACACGGTTAGATAAGTTTACATAAAAAGTAAAGTATCCCGTCGGACCGAATTGATCCATGGGGCCGGTGAAGCAGCGTTCACCAGTTTCTGTGGCCACGGCAGACTAGGGAATGCCTAGCCGCCTTTACTTTACCCAAACTAAGGTCCAGTACCAATCAGAGCTGGGTTAGACTGCAGGGACACCCTCCCGACCCCGTGAAAAAAAAACAATCCTAGCCTACGCCAGGATTCGATCCCAGGACCTTCAGTGCGCTAGCCAAACGCGATGCCATTCGGCCTCCATGTACAGTTCGCATGATAAAATAAACTAGTGTTGCATGCAAGATTAGCTATACAAGTTTAAGAGTAGACAATATGCATTGAGATTAGGGGGCCATGGGGAGTATGAAACGCCCTTCTTGTTCCCGCGCGACTCCGCCCATTAGCACAAACATACAAGGTTTCGCATGCAATAATCTAATTCCATCTCCATCTCTTTCTCTCTCTCTCTTTCTCTCTCTCTCTCGCTGCCTCTTTTTTTTTTTCAAATAATACATTCCGCACGCAATGCAAACAAACTTTATTTGTCAGTAGGTCGGCGACCATCCCCTGATGCAATCATTGGCCCACGTGCCGGCACACACGCCGCCCTTTAGCGTAATTAAAGTCAAAGTACCCCCCCCCCCCCATCCATCCTTCTCACACCATTTTGGTCCATAGGAGAATATACATTGAAGTTTCCGTGGAAAAAACCGACCACACCGGGATTGTGCGACCAGAACAATGCCAACAGAACCGTTCACCTACTGTCAGTCAGATACCGATAAGAAATTAGAAGACTCCGGGATTAAACCCTGGCCGTTTAAACCCTGGATTCGAACCCAAGACATATGGTTTTGAAATCCGAACGCGCTGCGACCAGACCACCCTGGTTCGAAAACTCAAACATGACCTATATATATGTACATCATGGGCGGCCCTGCATAAGTATCACTGGTTAAAAAAAATCAAAACAGACACGCCTTTTTTACGTTTCTGAAGAAAGTTGTTGGTCTACACGAGAACTGAAACACCAAAACAAAAAAATTGTACATAGTAAGACCCAGTTTTAGAATTTTAAAAGAAGAACCTGTCCTAGATTAACGCCCTTGTTTTGTCTAACGACATCTGTATATAAAATATATATTATATTATTATGTAACCTAGATAGGAAACAAAGCGTTTAGCTGTTATATGAGGGTGGAAATCCCTGAAGCTGTGACTGGGTGAAACAAACAAACAAACAAAGTAAATGAACGAGACTTTAAAAATAGCGACGCCGCTATCGCAACTCAAAAAAAGTTCAAAGAACGATGACAAACCGTGACGTTACGACTGACAGACGTACGATTAGATAAACCCAGTTTTTTTGTGTGTGTGTCTGTTTGTCCTTTAGTGACTTCGTCACCCCTCCCCCCCCCTTCCAATCTCGTCATTACTAACCACGTTTTCATGTAATACTCCAGTGATGATGCCATAGGCCGCTTTTGATGTTTGTTTGTCTTTCTTTTTCTCCCCTCGCTGTCGTGCTCGGGTTGTGAGCACTGCACAGTTTGTTGTTCTCTGCATTTTTTTTTGGGGGGGGGGGGGTTATTTATAAAACATCCAGAGTCCCGTTACTTTATACTCCTCCTTCCTTGCATCGCTGTTTACGCTCTCCCCCCTGTTCCAGCATTTGTTGAGATTTCAACGTAGCTTTGTCGGGTGTGCTATTTTGTGTTGTTGTGTGGGGTGGGTAGATGTGTGTGTGTGTGGGGGGGGTTCTTTTACAATGCTAATCCCGGGGGTGGGGGAGCAAATGGTTGGTTTCTTTTCATTGTGTGTGTGTGTGTGTGTTTGATAGGACGCATTGGGATGTGTCATACTTACGTTCCGTAATAGGCTGGGACCCACTATGTCATGAGGGGGCTCTCTATACGACACTAAGTACAATTTGACTCGTTATACGACACTAAGTTCCACATGACTCGATATACGACACTGTGTATAATATGACTCCTTTATGTGACACTATGTTACATCTGATCCGTTATACGACACTGTGCTTTGTATATCCTGTTATAGGACACGACTGCGGGGTCATTTATATAACACTCCGTCCAATATGACTTGTTATTCCCCACAACAGAAGGAACCGTTATTCGACGGTTGTGTGTTAATACGACCAGTTATTCTACTTTACATTTCTTATAAAATGACATATGACCTGTCTGACGACACTATTAGACTATGCCTTTTATGACCCTTGTTATTCTACTGTATTTTTCATCCAATGTTTTCTAAATGTATAATAGCGTTTTTTCTTTCTTTCTTTCTATCAGGGTTAAGTTAAACCTTCCCGCATCGTGAATCCTGCACGGAAAATTTTGTGAGTGACAACTCAAGCATACGAGGGTCAAATTTACGTTTTGGAAATCGTGTTTCAACGTGGCCATTTGCTACTGTGCCCGTCTTCAACTACACTGAGTACGGAAACATAGAAAGTAGTTGAAAACAAATTGAAAACAACAAGAACTTAAAAACCCCATGAAATTTTCATGTTTGTGACGCGTTCATTATCATCTTTCAGACGAATCGGGGAAACCCGGAGTGAATACGGCAACTACACGCTTGATCGAATAATACACAGCCCGTGGTGATCTCGCGTGTTTCTCTATCCGTGTGTGTCTGTGTATGTGCGTTTCTCGCGTTCTCTCGCGAGAGAGTTCTAAAGTGAAAGAGGGGAGGCAACAACAACAAAACAGGGGGGCGCCAGGACGACGACGAAAAAGAGCCGTTTCCTCCCGAGGGATGTAAAAGGGCGATGTTTCCAGTCGTGGGACAGGATCGCAAGTTTTCAATGTGATGTGTTGTGAGTGGCCCTCCAGCAAGTCAACTCACAACCGTGGTACTGCGCGCGCAATCAGACACTCACGTGCTCTACACCTGGGACTAATGTTCATGGTACTGCTTGGTCACAACATAGGTAAGTGCTCACAATGGTGGATTTTAATTTTACCTTTTGTTTGTTTTTTTAACACATTGATCTGTCCATCTATTTATCGATTGATAATCTATGGATCTATATATCCACACCCGTCTATCCACCAATCTATCCATCAATTTATCCACCTATTTATCCAGCCTTCTAAAAACCCATCTATCAACCCATCTATCCATACATTTATGCATTCATTTATGTACATTTCTATGTATCTATTCATCTATATATCTATCTATCTTTATCTATACCAGGGTTCGGCAACCTTTTAATAGGACATACAGTAGGATTACTAATTTATTCACCGTAACGACAGCCCTAAAAGTCAACATGCGCCACCAATCCATTTTTTGTAGAGGAAATTTTTGTGCTTCTTCCACGGGCCATTAACATTCACACTACGTGCCAATTTTGGCACGCTTGCCTTAGGTTGCCGATCCACTCTATCTACACAACGCATAACAACACAGACCAGCCAAAAAGACGTATCAATGTGATTATCTGACATTTTCCTCTGCAGCCTGATTGACCGAAGACGAATCTATCTATCTATGCATTTATCTATCCTTATATCCACACGCCTTCCTAACTATCCATCTGTCTGTCTATTATTCTCACCAGCCAGGTTTTTTTTTACTCTCAATTGACTTTTGCAACACCTCCCCCCCCTAAAACAACAACCACAACCACTTTCACTTTATGTCTTTATAGATTTCCATCTTTATATCGCAAGCACTGACCTCAATAAAAAAATTGAAAATCTTATCAATTAATATCATTGCACACTTTTAAACATCTACTCATTTTTTTTTTGTTTTAATTGGAAGCATGTACACAAGCGCACACATGTAAAATATGTCTGTATGTAATTACCTTAAATTTCAAAGATGAGACCAAAAGCTTGATAATCAGCCAAAGATATTTCTTTCAATATCGGAAGAAATTAGTTTTTCTGCCCGCCTTAAGACTGTGTAGAAAAAAACAACAACAACCAGCAACTCTCTTTTAACCATAAAACCAAACATAGATAAAAAACCCAACAGCACAACCCCTTACAAAACCTCTGCATCTTATTAAAAAACAAACAAGAAAAAGAGACAACAACATCACTGCAGCCAAAACAACATAGGATAAACCTAGAAAGTCTCACTCAGAACTTGTGTAATATATTCTAGATAAGCTGGGTTATTTCATCTCTCTTCTCTCTTACTTTCTATGGACATAGTCTGTCTGGTTAGCCCAGCGCGTTTTACCCCAACCTACCCTCCCTTATATAAGAAAAAAAGAAACATTTTATTTTGTGTGGTGAATTCGTTTTACATTATAGTGTGGGGAAAGAGAGGGCGGGGCGCTGTTTTCTAAATATAGATATGAAGACGTCAGTTCCGCCCCCTTCCCCATCATTCCCCCCCCCCCGGATCCTTTAATGTGAGTAGTCTAGACTAACTGATAAACTCACTCGCTCGCTCGGCCGTCAAAGCCAAGGTTATGATGGTGGATGGGTGAGTGTGTGTGTGTGTGTGTGCTTGGTGGATGGTGGTGTTGAGTGGGGTCGCTGATTCAAAAGACGACTTACTTTCAAACTGATACCCATGTAGAATCGTTTGATTAACGCTACATTTTTTAGACTTTGTATGCGCTGTAACAGCTAACTTCGACTGGGCGTTAATAGCAGTTAGTCACAAGTTATCTCAAACCCCAGTCCACACACTCCATACAACCCCCCTCCCACCACCACCACCAGTAACACCCCCAAACGAGTTGACCCCATTTACCAAAACATTACACGCGTTTTATTGTTCGCTCGTCGCGATTATATCGCAGGATAAATCAAAGGGTCTGTGTGTCAGCGAAATGCATGTTACAGCGGTTTGAGGAAATTTACTGCATCCGAAATACGAAACTTCGGTTTCAACCCTTAAGCCTGGTTCATTAAAAAAAAAAGTATGTGTTTATATCTAGCTTTAGATCCTTTGTTGAAATGTTAAATAGAATTTGGCGCTAGATAGTTAGTGGGTTTTATTTTTCATTTTTTCCCTCATAGCTACAGGATACATATCCATCTATCCATCCACCCATCAATCCCTCCCCCCTCCCCCACTCCTATCCAGAGCTTAGTCCGTCCATCCCCCTCCCCACCCTGTCTTGTCTCCTGTTTATCCACCCTCGCTTTCACGCTCGTAATCTCCTCAATCTATATTTATCTGTAATTCTTTCTGTCTGGCACTTTCTATTATACTCTCAGTGCTATTTCCTGTTTCTTTACAAATCTTCCCTTTTTTTCTCCCATTTTCGCCCCCCCCCTCTCCCCAACCTGTCATCTTATCTTGACAAAAATTTATATAAACCTGATAAAGACCGGGATAAAATATTTTGAGTAATTCTCGAGTGAATGAACTTTTAAAAACAAAAGCAATGACAAAAAAAATCTAGGATTATCTCCCTTGTTATCCAGTAAAAACACGCTGAAATCTCGTTCTTTCGAGCGTAACTTTATCATTAGAAAACTATCGATCAATTAATTTAAAAAAAAAAACGCACTACTCGCCAAGGTTATTCTAGACGAGAGTTGTGCCGAGTCCATTTTCTTCCCGAGAGCCTGTTGTGTTGGTGGTTGGAGGTAAGAACGCGAGGTATTATTGGTCAAAGCGCGCGCGATGTGTTGTTTGCTTGTGCGTTCGATTTTGGTCAGAAAAAGGGCACATTTTATTTCTACCGAAACGTTGTATTCATCTCTACTTCTTTGTATCTTTCTATCCATATTTCTTTCTTTCTCCTTTTCCATTTTCACCCTAGCATTATCCTTTTCTCTATATTTTTTACTCTCCCTCTGTTTCTCTCTCTCTTTCTCTCTCTTTCTTTCTTTCTTTTTTTTTTCTGTCTCGCTTCCTATTTCTCAAATCCTTTCACTTTCTTTTCCCTTTATCTCTTTCAGTCCGTTTTTCTATCTCTCACTCTCTCGATCCCCACTGCTAAGGAAGGATTTTATTATTAATATTATTATTATTATTGTGCCTCTATGCGTATCATCAGAGGGTTGTTAAAGCGCTAAGCGACGGTCGGTCGATAACCCAGCACAGCGCTCTCTATTTTTTTCCTTTTTTTGTAAAAAAAAAAAAATATTTATTTCCCGTCACAGACGTAACGAGACAGATCCGCTGCAAATAAATTGTGACGTCACAAGGGGGGGGGGAGAAATGCAGAAATGTGGATTATTAGCCATAAAAAAACACTCCACCGCTTCTTTACGCCACCTTAGCTCCCCCACCCCCTACATCATTTTATTTAGTTTCGGCATCCAATTTACAATAACGCAACATCCACATGTATATAAATGACGTGTTTTTTTTTTTTTTTTTCAGAGGAGACTCTATAAAAAAAAAATCTTGAATTATCTCGACATTTTTTTTTCTTTCTGAGAGCAATTAAATATTTTCTGGAAGATTAATATTTTTACACTTACATATATATATATATATATATATATATATTTCTTTTATATATGTGTATATATATATATATATATATATATATATATATATTGGATTTTACAAGGAGATAAAAAAATGTGAATATAAGCCTTTTAAGCACGACCCGCTCCCTATCTCCATAGAATGACGCCATGCTTGCGTCTGAGTCACACACATTATAACCTCATAAGTTTATCAGACGATGGTCTAACACTAGTCTACTAGAATCTAGGCCCAGTGGAATAGAACAGAAATTTCACTTACTGAGTAGTAATACTATTTTAATAAAAAATTTTTTTTGCAATGATTATCTGCTCTTATTTTAGTGAAAAAACAAAACATTCCCTGGTGAGAAGGGACGCAACCAATATTAATTTATTATCTTTATTTGTAGACTGTTAATAATATAAAAAAAAGCAATTTTCTAACGATATAACTGTCGGTTGTATCTGTGTCTTCCGTACACAATCACAGCTTGGCCACAAATTATACCTTAGAAATTGAATTTTTAATGTTTATCTCCTCTTATTTCGCCAAAAACATACCAAGAGGAAAGGGAGGCAACTCCCAAAAAGACTGGGTTTGAAAGATGGCGGTGAGAATGCGATTCATCGTTAATTCTGCCCGGCACCCTCTGGCCACGCCCCTCCCCCCTCGCATTCATAAGTGATACGTTAGCACCCTTCCCAACATTCTTGGTAGGAAGTTTCCCAGAGTGCTGTGCTGCCTGAGCGAGACAGGCGCGCGTGAGTTCTGCCATTCCTCCTTACCCCACCCAAACCAAACCTCCCCCAAAAAATGAAGGAACATCCTGGAAGTAGCAAGAATGAATAGAGTCTTGGAATGATGGTACCAAAAAGACAGAAAAAACACACATTATAAACGAAGGGAGACAATTCAATGAGATAAACATGGGAAGATAATCATGTAATAATATAACATGGGAGAGGATTTTTCTCCACCTTACTTAGCTCTCTGTGAGAGAAACAGGTGGCATTTTCTGAATGACATGAAAAAAACAACAAAGTAAACAGCTAACATCTGACCACTGTTTATAGCCTTAACCAGATTTTGGAATTACAGGTGGCGCAGTAGTTAGTCTTGGGCTTCCGGTGATGAAAATCGAATCATTCCCTAGAGCTCGGGTTCGAATCCAGTCTAAAAAGCAAGTTCCCCCCCTCCCTCCCCCTCCAGGTCTAGAGTGTCTCGCCCGGGGCTCCACAGATCTGAAGATCTTTTTAAAATGTGTCAAGACTTCTTGGGGTTATCTTTCCCATTGTCACTTCCTGCCATTCATTCATTGGTTGTTTACGTACGAGACACACCTTCTTCTACCCTTGTGTCAAATTGAGACATTCCCAGATCTTTATTCCCCCCCCCTCCCAATCTCCAAATCCCATCAGCCCACCGAACACAATCCTCGCCATTGATTTCACGGAAATGTATATTTTTTAAAATAAAAATACAATCGTAAGAGTATTTAACAGTCAATTCTTTTTTTTATTGTTTTTGTTTGGCAGGTCTGGCTGTTGAACCAGCGGGCCATGATGTGCTGGACCTCCTCCAAGGCCTCAATGCCACCTCGGCCGAATCGCTGGCCGGACTGCGGTACACGTCCGGGCCGAACGCCAGTTCACCAGCCATTCTATTGGAGGGTAAGTTCCTGAAATTTAAAGTTTTTTGCTTGTATAAAACCCACCAGCCGTTGCCTTTGAAATAAAACCCTTCCCTGTGAAACGTATCATACATTTCTTTTCAAATTAAACACTTCCTTGTATTAAGCAGCATCTGGTAACTTTTTATTACAATCCTTCTAGATCTAAAACGGATCACATTTATTTACTTTTTTAAACGTTTGTTGTTGCGTGAGTTAAATTTATTTTATTTAGAATAATAAAGGAAATACAAACCAATGTCTGTTTAAGACAATATGTCAAGGCATACGGTGTACAATCAAACACGCAGAAACATAAATACACATACACTGCCATTCATTTATCTCTATATGGAGCTTTATTCCCCCTCAGGATTTCTGAAGATTTGTGATTTTGTTTAAATAATAAACAGACGAAAATTCCAGGTCTAACAAAACATAAACATATTATTATAACAACCACAACAAAAAAAAAAAGAAAAAAAAGAGAAAGCCAAAATAGAAATTATAGCCAATCTTATAATCTTTTATGTTTATTTATTTGTTTAATATGCCAGGTTTTTCTAGCAACGTAAACCAAAACTGGGGCTTCTAGTTATTTATTTAGAAAAAAAAATTGGGCGGTTAAATATAATGTTTAACCGGCATAATGACGCTACACACTGTGTGTATTGTGGTTGGTGTCATTGCTTGATTTCTGCTTGTCATTGTTTCATACGGATAGATAATAAAAAGTTGGCATCATTTTGAAAAGCACTTTTTTGATGAGACATTTTTTTCTCATTTGTTTCCGCTTAGCAAGCTTAGCCAAAAGCAGTCGTACAGATCATACGTTCGATTCCAGTTTATGTTATACGTGTACAATAAAAAAAATACTTTGAGATTATTGTTAAAGTAACAGATTCTAAATAGAGATGCATTCTGATGCACGCATAAAACATTAACACATACTATACACAAATGCGCATATACATAATACGTATAAACGGTGGGTGCCGCAGACACCTGCGTGTCTGTAACATAAATATAAAGTGTGTGTGGACACCCTTTCACCCACTCCCGTTAAACACACATACGGTGTTAAAACACAATACAAAGATGTGGAAACATCAATTTATTTATTTTTAATTATCCCTAAGAAAAACAGCAAAGATAAAACAAAAAGTTAAGATAAGAAAAACCCATTTTGTAATAAATAATTGAAGATACCATCTCAACAGCATTCACAGATAAAACAAAAGCAAATTTTATGAAAAATTTATGAAAAATTATACACTTGTATTTTCTTTATTTTTATAAATATATATATTTGTTGTAGTCTGTGTTGTGGGGGAGGATATTTATTGGTTTTCTCGTATTTAATTAAAAATGATTTATATCGATGTAATAAAAACAAGGAAACAGAAATAATAGCATTACATTTGATGAATGCTAGTGAAGATAAGATGAACCTCGACATGCAGCTCGCTGAATGATTTCAGTTACATTTATTTTCACGAGTGTTAATTATTTCAGATTTTGCATGTTTTGTTTTTATTCAGTTGGTATAATGTGAACATTAGTTTTAGGCCTTGTGCGTGGCATTTAGGACACTTGTTCGCTTACGACGCATGACGCTCATTCGCATCTGCACACAAACCGCTCCCCCCCCCCCTACACACACACAACCCTAACATCTCTAGTGCCAATATCCAATCATTCCGAAGAGAAAGAAAGAACGGGACGTGGATGGGGCGGATGGGGTTAACCGGTTGATTCTAACGGGGGGGGGGGGGGGGCGAATTGCCTTGAAACCAATACCCAAGAAAACAAAAATTATTACACGGTTCTTACGTCAGTTTTATGTTTAAAGGCTGCGCTGTGCGTGTGTGTGTGTGTCTCGTGTGTATGTGTGTGTCTCGTGTGTATGTGTGTGTCTCGTGTGTATGTGTGTGTCTCGTGTGTATGTGTGTGTCTCGTGTGTGTGTGTGTGTCTCGTGTGTGTGTGTGTGTCTCGTGTGTATGTGTGTGTCTCGTGTGTATGTGTGTGTCTCGTGTGTATGTGTGTGTCTCGTGTGTATGTGTGTGTCTCGTGTGTATGTGTGTGTCTCGTGTGTATGTGTGTGTCTCGTGTGTATGTGTGTGTCTCGTGTGTGTGTGTGTGCACGCCTGTAAGACTACTCGCCGCTGGTGTTTCACAAAATGACTGCCGGCGGCTCGCGCCTACAAGGCACGCGGCTGTGACGTTATCCCTCACGAGGAGGGAAACGGTGTCAGTGGAATAATGCCTGCATCGCACCTTCACCTTCTTCCCCTTCTCCCCTCCCTCCGCCACCCCTTCCTCCCGCCCCACTTTCTCCCGCCCCACTTTGCCTCCTCCGCACCCATGACCCCGCAAGCATATTTGTCAGACACCTTCGTCGAAATGAGAAAGAGAGAGAGAGAGCGAGAAATTGAGAAAAGAGACCGAGAGAGGGGGAGAGAGAGAGAAAAGGTGGGAGTTAGAAATGTCTGGAACCTCCGCTCTTCAGGTCAGACAGGCAAGTATGCATCTTCTCCAGATATGTAGGTTATGATCCCGGATTGTCCTTCAGCCTTACAGCTCCGGTGTTGCGGCACGCGGGATATGTAGGTCTCGACGTGTGACGGGGTGCTCATCTTGGTGGTACAATTTCACGGCAGGCGGTGTCAGAAAAATGCAAGATATTCTTAGCTTTTTGTCTGTATATCTATCTGCCTATCTATCTATCTATCTATCTATCTATCTATCTATCTATCTATCTATCTATCTATCTATCCATCTATCTATCTATCTATCTATCTATCTATCTATCTATCTATCTATCTATCTATCTATCTATCTATCTATCTATCTATCTATCTATCTATCTATCTATCTATCTATCTATCTATCTATCTATCTATCTATCTATCTATCTATCTATCTATCTATCTGTCTGTCTGTCTGTCTGTCTGTCTGTCTGTCTGTCTGTCTGTCTGTCTGTCTGTCTGTCTGTCTGTCTGTCTGTCTGTCTGTCTATCTATCTATCTATCTATCTATCATCTATCTATCTATCTATCTATCTATTTATCTATTTATCTATCTATCTATCTATCTATCTGTCTGTCTGTCTGTCTGTCTGTGTCTGTCTGTCTGTTGTCTGGCTGTCTGTCTGTCTGTCTGTCCGTCCGTCCGTTTGTCTATCTAACCGGGATGCACGTCTGTCTGTCTGTATGTCTGTCTGCCTATATATCATTGTTCTATATATAATAAGTCTACCTGTCTTTCTGTCCGTTTATCTGACTATCTGTCTGAATGTCTGTCGGACTATCTGTCTATCTCTGTATATCTGTCTTTATTTGTCTATCTATCTGTCTATCCATCTGTCTATCCAACCATTCATCTATCTTCATATCTAGCCATCTATCTAACTTAGCCATCTCTCTGGATATCCATCTATCTAGATATCCATCTATCCAATTTGTTCAACCATCTATCCAGCCACTCACGTATCTATCCTAAGATTTCACCACCGATTCTACAAGCGATCAATAACCAATAAATGATAATCCTAAGCATTAATTCAACTACCCCCAAAAATAACAAGAAAAGAAAACCCAGCTCTGCGGTCTATATATAGCATCAGGATCATTGCCTATGTGAATGTCCTTGCCAAAATTATGTCCTAGTCCAGGACCTCACAGGAACATCTTTCTCTGAGGGTGGCTGCTAGGAATGGGAAGACTCGCTATGTATGTTGGGGAGGAGGCAAGAGGGTGAGGCGTTGAGTTGAGGGTGCTGTCGAGTCAGGGGCGGGGGAGTTAGGGCAATTGGGGAGGGCGGCTGCAGGTAGCGAATCTGGCAAAGACAACCGCTGTCTGCTGAGCCTTGTCTTGTCTGTCATATATGATGGCAAAGACCGGCTAAAAAAATGAGAGAGAGAAAGACACTTAGCAGCCGAAAGCCAGGTTTTAAATTACCGATGACGGCCTTGGTATGTGTATTACCGGTGCTATTTATACCATGACGCATTATGTAACCCCGGGCGCCTTGCCCC